>VSMD01072099.1:0-49284 GCA_008750895.1 Mirza zaza | reverse complement strand
TTTTTTTTTTGAGACAGAGTCTCACTTTGTTGCCCAGGCTAGAGTGAGTGCCATGGCATCAGCCTGGCTCACAGCAACCTCAAACTCCTGGGCTCAGTGATCCTACTGCCTCAGCCTCCCAAGTAGCTGGGACTACAGGCATGCGCCACCATGCCCGGCTAATTTTTTTGTATATATATATTTTAGTTGGCCAATTAATTTCTTTCTATTTTTTTTTTTTGGTAGAGACAGGGTCTCGCTCAGGCTGGTTTCGAACTCCCGACCTTGAGCAATCCGCCCGCCTCGGCCTCCCAGAGTGCTAGGATTACAGGCGTGAGCCACCGCGCCCGGCCATATTTAACTTTTAAATATAAAAAGCCTAACACAAGATCATGAACATCATTCAGTGCTATTCACATCAAGGTACATTTCCATATTAACTAATCTTACCATAGGAGAAAAAAAATAGGGGAAAAAAGAGAGAGCTTTTGTGAAAACCTAGAAACCTTCTGGAAAATGGAGCAAGGTGTAAAATCCATTGCAGTTAATTCTCAATGACAAAACTATATGTTTTAATATAAGCTATTTCAATCAATCAACAAATACTTACTGAACATGCAGTCTAGGCTCAAGAATTTTCTTAGTGCTAAAGGAACATACAAACATATGTTCGTATGGCCTCGCTGCATTTTTATTTTAAAAAGCTGAGGGAAAACGTTATATAATAACTTGCTATCACCACTGATATAAATTAGCAGTACCTTAATGATCTGAATCTCTCTGTTCTTCATTTCCTCATCTGTAGAATGTGGATACATTTAACTTGTAATACCAATAAAGTGAAATAGAGAGTTGCAAGAAATATTCAGATAGCAAAGGAATAAAGTAAGATTGCATTACCTAGATCGGGGGTTAGAAAACTTTTTCTGCAAAGTGCTGGATAGTAAATATTTTAGCTTTTGTAGGCTGTCTAGTTTCTGCACTACTCAACTCTGCCACTGTACCTGGGAAAGTAGAGACAAGCTGGGATAATACATAAATGAATGGCTGTGGCTGTGTTTCAATAAAACTTTATTTATAGACACTGGAATTTGAATCTCATATAACTTTCATGTATTGTGATATATTCTTCTTTTGATTTTTTAAAACCATTTAAACATGTAAAATCCTTTCTTAGCCTATGGACCATACAAAAACAGACAACATGCCAAATATGGTCCAAGGGCCATAGCTTACTAGGCCAACATAGATAATTCAATGAGGGTAGGTTGTTCATTGAATTGCCTCAATTCACAGCACAGGGGCTAGTACACAGTAAGTTCTTAACAATGCTGCCCCATGCTCCACAGTGTGGTTCATGTGCAAGTGTATGTACGGGCATGCATGGCTTAGCTGTTGAGATTTGTATTTGTTTATGTTTTGCTCTTTGCTATTACTACCATGTACATGCAACAAATCTTAGTTGCTTGGGAGTTTATTCCTTGTGCTAAAGTCTTACTTATGGCTAGAGCTTTAAAAATCACAATTTCTGTGGAAACTACAGAGAGTTTGTAAAGTGAAGATTATTACTTTAAAAGAGAGAAAAGCTATCGCAAATGAACTCAGAAAAACAAAGAACGTTGAAAACTTAATACACAACATGATTTAAACCCTCAAAGTCACCCCCACCTTCCCAGAATTTTCCACAAGGTACACTACGACTTGATAATGATGGTGGGAAGAACAGAACCAAATATAATTCTGCTTTATTTGGCTGTGAGCACTGAAATAGCATATAATTTTTATACAGATGACCACACTGATTTAAAGATCGGTTAGGTTGACGGCTTTACTCCCGAATTTTCAAAGCCACTCAGTATTAAGCTGATCTACAGAAAGCAAGAGGAAACGCTCATTTGTTTTAATCCCTACTGACTTGCCTATTTAGGAGAGTCAGGAAAATTCTCAAATGTCTTGTATGTATTACATCAAAGGGATCGTTTTAATCACTTAATTAAACAGCTTTGTGTTTTAGTCTACATGGTTAAGTCTCTTAGCATATTTTCTCTTTTTTTATTAAGAAATGGAACAACTGATCACTTCCCTTTCACAAACAATTTATAGAGCAACTTTCTCAAGCTTGCAATGGCTTTGAAAGCTCCAGTCAGGCTTAACCACACCAAGGCCTCATTTTCTCTGATGAGTTCTGTAATAACTATTAAACATCAATCAAAATTCTGAGCTGGAAGTTCAGGAGACTGTACATGAATTACACTATCCTTCAAAACAATGGCAGTTTCCATAATGCCAAACAAATGATTGACTAGTATAGATGCCTTAGCTGAAGATATAATCCTAAGCAGAGCTAATGGTATTGATGAAAATTAGCCTGGGGAACAGGCTTTAATATCCTTTGAGGCTATCAGGACTCCACAAATAATAACAATGCAGTTATCTGACAAATCAAATTTTATCCCCTTGATAAAAATGGCACTGATTTATTGTGAGTCTTCAGAAACTTTAATTCTGCAATTGCTTTTGGGTGTGGTCCACAAGCTGATGCATCATGCAGAAGTAGAGGATGAATAAGCGCCCCCATGAATCAGAGGGCTTTATAAATGAAAAACACAGTTCTGATTTTAGAAGAACTGTGAGACAGGAATGCTAGGATTTTAGATTATTCGTAGTTAATGCTGTGTGAGTGATGCACCAGTAGAGCAAACAATCCTCCTGATATGGACAACATTCTAGGAAGGTATGCTCCAAACCACAGATCAGCACTATCAATCATCTCTCCTAAAACACCAACTCTATACATCTTGGAGGCGGGCAGTTTCTTCAGTCTGCAAAAGGAACTACTCAGGCACAGGTAAATCTTAATTTTGCCATAATGGCACTAAACATTTCCCTGGTGTCTCTGTGATATTCCTCTCACTCAGGTGAGCTCTATACCCCAAACAGAGTAAAAAAAAAAAAGAAAAAGAAAAAGAAAAGAAATCAATATCTGAGTTTTCTTAGTAAATAGATGGAACAAGTAGTAGCAATAGAATTCAGAACCCAAAGCCACCCCTGATTAAACCATAAAGCAACACATCCATCCCCCCAATAGTAAGGGCAATATTATCTTAAAAATAGAGGCAACCCTCATTTATTTCCTTTAAAACTGAACAGGAAGCCAGGCATAGTGGCTCATGCCTGTAATCCTGGCACTCTGGGAGGCCAAGGCAGGAGGATCTTTTGAGCTCAGGAGTTCAAGACCAGCCTGAGCAAGAGCAAGACCCTGTGTCTACTAAAAAAATAGAAAGAAATTAGCTGGACAACTAAAAATAAACATATATAGAAAAAATTACCCAGGCATGGTGGCGCATGCCTGTAGTCCCAGCTACTCAGGAGGCTCGCTTGAGCCCAGGAGTTTGAGGTTTCTGTGAGCTAGGCTGATGCCATGGCACTCTAGTCTGGGCAACAGAGTGACACTCACTCTGTCTCAAAAAAAAAAAAAAACTGAACAGGAAAGTGTCCAAATCATATAACTTTCTAAATCAGTGTTTTTTATTAGCTTCAATTACATGTAGTAAACTGTGCACAAAGTTTTTGTGAATAGAACAGCTGCTAGACTTGCTCAAATGCATATCCTAGACCTCAATTAGCTAAACCCATTTGTCCACACATAGCCAAAGTGATTAAAGGGTGGAAACAATCCTATATCATAATTAGAATTTTATATGAGCCAAAGTAAATTACATTTTGCTCCTTCTCACACACCAGGCTCCACATCAGGGGTCAGCAAACTACACTCCATAGGCCCAAACCAGCCTATGACCTGCTTTTGTAAATAAAGTTTTATTTATCAGGATATGCTACTATGCCAAAGAATTATTTAGAGCTGGAAGGCAGCTGAGACTCAATAGAAGCTGGAAGTGGCTTTCTCTATACTCATCTTATCCACCAAAAGCAGAGCCTTCCAAAAGGATTCAACTATCATAAATCCTCCTTTAAGGGAAGCTTCCTATACCAAAGGAAACAGTGACTCCTGTCACCAGAGATGAGAAACTGGTGCCAGGATGAGAACATGCATAAACAGACCTTACTAAAACAAACCTTACTTTCCATAAGGTTCATCCATATATTTCTCAGTCATGTCCCACCATTTATTGTCCCCTGAAATCCCAACCCCTCCGCTTCTTAAGACAATATATAAGCCCCAAATTCTAAAAGCTTCTTTGGGGCTATGTTTTCTGCGAGCCCTCGAGTACATTAGTGAATAAACTTTGTCTTTATCTTGCTAATGTGTCTTTTGTCAGTTTAATTCGCAGTCCCCAAACACTAAACCTAAGAGGGTAGATGAAAAGTTTTTCCTCCCTGACAACAGCCACGCTCATTTATTATCTATGGCCACTTTTATGCTACAGTGGCAGAGTTGAGTAGTTGCAACAAAGACCATGTAGCCTACACAAAGCCCAAAATGTTTACTATTTGGCTCTTTACAGAAAAAGTGTGCCAACCCCTATCTACATAATAGGTTCTCAAATTTTTCAAAACCAATAGTAAAGATAGCAAGGGAAAAATAACAAGGTGCAATAACAAGTGCAAAGAAAAATAGCAAGGTGCAAAGGTTAAGCTTTTCAGAAAGTTTCATCAACATATAAACACATGATTAAATAATAATTATTTAAACAATCATCTAACTGTATAATCATATATAATTATAATACATATTCCTATTTTGCTGAGGTAAATGAGTTTAAAATAGAGCCAATATACAAGTAATAACCAAAAATGGAAATAAATATCATGAAAAAATCAACGTACTTTTGGGGAGAAAGAAAAAAAACACAAATTATTAAAAATCATTTTCAAATGTCAAGATTCAAAGGGCTTAGAAATGCACCTGTAATACCTAGGCCCTAACACCTAACATTTCTCAGAGAAATTTAATCAGCTGCTTAATCCTCCTCTAATTATTAAATTATGTATTTAAACAGGAGGCAAGTTAGAGATTAACTAAAATAAATACATATCCTTCTCTCATCAACAGTTCAATTGAGCGGGAATTGTCTCATCATTTTTTCCTTTAAGGTTTAGCCCTTATATGAACAATTCTTTACTAACTTAAAAAAAAAAAAAAAAACCTTCTGAGTAAACTCCCTCATAAGGTAGAGGGGAGAGATCAAATGAGATAACTTGGTAAATTATTAAGCAAGTGGGAATTGTGTAGTTTTTCTAAAAGAGGGCGATGTCATAGGGCCAATGCTCATACATATTGCTTATTTCTTTGACGTTGGCATCCTCTAGTTTAGGGCTTCTCAAAGCTTTGTCTTTGGACTGGCAACATCAGTGTCACTTGGGAGCTTGTTAAAAATACAAATTTGGGCTGGGCACGGTGGCTCACACCTTTAATCCTAGCACTCTGGGAGGCCAAGGCAGGAGGATCGATCAAGGTCAGGAGTTCGAAACCAGCCTGAGCAAGAGTGAGACCTGTCTCTACTAAAAATAGAAAGAAATTAATTTGCCAACTAAAAATATATAATAGAAAACATTAGCCGGGCATGGTGGTGCATGCCTGTAGTCCCAGCTACTCAGGAGGCTGAGGCAAGAGGATTGCTTGAGCCCAGGAGTTTGAGGTTGCTGTGAGCTAGGCTGACGCCATGGCACTCACTCTAGCCTGGGCAACAGAGTGAGATTCTATCTCAAAAAAAAAAAAAAAAAAATACAAATTTGGAGGCCCACCCTAGACCTGTTAAGTCAGCATGTCTCTGGAACAGGACCCAGGAGTAGGCATTATGACAAAGCTTACCATAAGGCAGGGTTTCTCAACTTTGGCACTATTGACATTTGAGGAAGACTCATTCTTATTTGTGGGGGACTGCCCTGTGCATTGCAGGATGTTTAGCAGCATCCCTCACCTCTACCCACTAGATGCCAGTAACATCCCTCCACAGTTGGGACCAAAAATATCTCCGGATATTGCCAAATGTCCCGTGGGGGTGTAATATTGCCCTGGGTTGAGACACACTGCTGTAAGGGATTTTCAAGCATGCTCAAGTTTGAGTGAGACACTCTCTGCTCTAGATTGTGGTACTTGCCAAGGCTTCTGAAAACCCCCAACACTAGATTATCCATTCATAAGAAGGGGAATTATCCAGTCCTTCAATAATCCTTAGGGTTTTCACTAATAGTCACCACTACTATGCTATTAGGAGCACTTTATGGAGAAAACACCGCCATCTTCCCTCCCATTGATTCTCAAATGTGCCTCAGGCACTAGCAATTCAACTCTATTTCTGGCCAATGCCACCTAAATCCCGGAATGATAAGGGACAAAGAATAAATCAACAATTAGAAAATGCTTTGCAGCTGTAAGTCATGATATAAATATACCTCAATATCTCAGAGATGTTTAGAGTAAAAGTTCTGATAACTTTTCTCTCAGTAACTTGGCAAAATGTGTTTTTAAGCACTTTCAGACATCTAAAAAGCCACGTTAATACAATTACAGTTCACTGAAAAATTAGCATGAAATCTAGTTTGAAAGCTAAAATCAGTCATAGCAGGATAATATTCCATTTAATTATAAAGATTAATTCAACCTTCATTTATTTGTGCATGTGTTTGGTCTTTTCATTTTTCATAGAACACCCGAGATTCAAATACCATCTGGTAGAATTGCCGCGCAAGTGTCAGTAGCATCTATTAGAGTCACAGATTTCATTTCCAAGTAGAATTGATAAAAGGACAAAGGGAGGGTAGGAAAAGAAGGGGGTGGCGGCTACAGAGAATCAATTTAAAAATGAGGTTTTCTACCAATCTGACAGGACTGTGGCCCTCCCCTGTGTTCCTTGCCATCCCACCTGCACAAACTGTCCCAAATAGCAAGCCCCGTCATCCTCATCCCCATTTACTGTATTTTCTAAAACAGCTAGGTGAACATTCAAGCAGTATTGTGAATAACAGTGTGAACTCTATCAATTACAAATTATGCCCACCATGCTTTTCTTTTTCTTTTCTTTTTTTTTTTTTTTCCAAGACAGAGTCTTGCTGTGTTGCCCAGGCTAGAGTGCCATGGCATCAGCCTAGCTCACAGCAACCTCAAACTCCTGGGCTCAAGCAATCCTCCTGCCTCAGCCTCCCAAGTAGCTGGGACTACAGGCATGTGCCACCATGCTCGGCTGATTTTTTCTATATATATTAGTTGGCCAATTAATTTCTTTCTGTTTATAGTAGAGATGGGGGTCTCGCTCTTGCTCAGGCTGGTTTCGAACTCCTGACCTCGAGCAATCCACCCGCCTCAGCCTCCCAGAGTGCTAGGATTACAGGCATGAGCCACCGCGCCCAGCCAAGGAAAGGTCATTTTCAAAGAGGAAAGATCTCAGAGCTAAACAGAAATGGTAACAATAGAAACAAGATTTATTTATTATAACAAAGACAATGCTCTTTGTTAAACCCCTACCATGTACCAAGTATTGTACTAAGTGCTTTATTTCATCATCCGATCTAAATCTTACCCCAACTCTACAATGTGGGTACAGATCCTCCCTCATTTCACAGCTGATAAGCTGAGACTCAAAAAGGGTAACTCACTGTTCGAGTCATGTAGGCAATAAGAGCCAAAACCAACTTCTCACCCAGATTTATTTAGCCTTACTCTGACTTCAAAGTCCATGTTTTCCCAACATACACTGTCTTTGAGGGATGAAAAACAATATTCTAATGTAGAAATAGTATTCATTTTTACAAATCCAAATGAACTGAATAATGTGCAAGGTACAAACCACCTTTGTATTGAACATGCCAAGACAAATGATATTTTAAACTGTAAGAATGAAAAGACACATGCAGATATACTTATAAGCATACTTTTAAGAAGTTCTCTATTCCTCTCTAAAAATCGTATCACTACGATTTTGGTTCTGGACGCCAGTGGGACTAAACATTTAATGAGAGCCCCTGGCAGACTAAGGCTTTGCCAAGAGGGGACATCAAAATGAAAAGGCAGGAAAGTACAAGAATAATGAGGGAGTGGAAAGGAGAAACAACAGGCTATTTCCAGTCTTGAAATAGCAGAACATTTATATTGAAGACCAGTCAAGGCACTAAGGTCAATTAGATGGTGGTATTCGAGGGAATGGGGCCACAGGGAGAGAAGACTGTCAATCTCGTGGAGGAAATCCACAGCCAAAACCACCTGAAAAATGGACTCTAGCATGAGCACCCCTGGCCCAAAGATTCCTGGCCCCTGTCCTTCCATTTCAGAAGAGGACTAGCACCTCTCCCTTAGGAATCCTAGCACTGTCATAAAGACAGGTGAGGGTCAGTTTCAGTTTTGAACCAATTAAACTCAAAACTTTCCTGAAGGCTGGGCGTGGTGGCTCACGCCTGTAATCCTAGCACCCTGGGACATCGCGGGGAGGATTGCTCAAGGTCAGGAGTTCGAGACCAGCCTGAGCAAGAGTGAGACCCCCCCCCGTGTGTACTAAAAAAGCTAGAAAGAAATTAATTGGCCGATTAAAAATATATAGAAAAAATTAGCTGGGCATGGTGGTGCATGCCTGTAGTCCCAGTTACTCAGGTGGCTGAGGCAGGAGGATCGCTTGAGCCCAGCAGTTCGAGGTTGCTGTGAGCTAGGCTGATGCCACAGCACTCTAGCCCGGGCAACAGAGTGAGACTCTGTCTCAAAAAATAAATAAAAGAATAAAATAAAATAAAATAAACTTTCCTGAAGCTTAGGCCAGCCTGGCTTTGGGGTTTGAAATGCAGGAATAGCCCTGAGTAGCAGACCAGGAACTTTGTGCCTTGTCCCAGAAGCCCATGAGATGGGAACATAGTCCTTCTGAGCTATGAGTCCTTGGTTCCAAATTTGGGTCCCCCAAAACTCTGACAACTTGGTCTTGCATTATCTGTTTATAAGAATATATTATCAGCAATGCTTCACTCTCTGCTACCATAATAGCCATATCTAGAGCATGACATATCTTAAGGTGAATTGCATGTGTCCAGGTTGCCTCTCTGTTATCTACCTTTCAGATAGCCAGAATACCAGTCTCCATCCCCTCGGACTAAACTCCAGAGGTGACTATCAGAACACAGGTCAAGGAAATGTGACCCGAAGCAACACTCTGCCTCCACAGTTCAGACCTGGCTATTTATTCTGAGATGTTCATGGGCCATATTTTAGAACAAATGCCAGCTCTGTTTTGATCCACCTCTGAAAAGGCAGCCTAGGGAGGCAAATCAGAAAGGCCACCTATACTCAAGGCAAAGCAATGAGCCACAACCAAGGGACAACATGGGCTGTTTGTAAACAGCAGCCTAAATGTCATCATCAATTATTCATCATTTAACAAGCCATTGAGTAACCTCTTACAAAATACTTAATTCTTACCTTAGATTAGGCCCAACAAGAAAGGAAAGAAGCAAGTTTTTGGTCAAAAATATGAGACAAGGAAAGCTCTAGACCAAGTCAGCAAGCTACGGCCTGCAGGACAAATTCAGGTGGTTGCCTGCTTTTGTAAATAAAGTTTTATTGACACACAGCCACACCCATTTGTTTGTCTATTGCATTTGGCTGACTTTGTGCCACATGGCAGATTTGAGTAGCTGCAACAGAGACCACGTGGCCTGCAGAGGCCAATATATTTACCATCAGGCCCTGTACATGAAAACCTTGCCACCCCCTGCTTTACACTCTTGCTACTCAAAGTTTGTGCTTCATGGTCCAACAGCATCACCCTCCCTGGGAGCTTGTTAGAAATGCAGACTCTCAGGCTCCATTCCAAACTTACTAAGAATCTGCACTTTAGCCAGGACCCCTAGAGACTGGCATGCACATTCAAGGGCTCTGCTTCTCAAACTCGCCTGCTCATTGGAATCACCTAAGGAAAAGTTGTGTTTATTTTTCTGAATACTAATGGCCTGCATCTGAGGTGACACCGGGCTGGAAACTTTGCAGGGGCTCACAACTCCTACTCATAAGGTCACGTGGCATCCCACATCGCTCTCATTCTCATCAGACGTTGACAGAGGACGCTCAAATAAGTAATCAATAGTTAGGGAGGGTGACGAGACTTTCCTCTTCTGCCCTGCCAATTTTTCTCACTTCAAAAGTGCTCTACCTGATAAGCTTATTCTTATGAATGATTTTAATGGAAATCAGAAGTGACTTAGAACAAGTCATAGGACCTCATTAGAACATGACGTATTACGGATCTATACAAGTCACTTTGCCAAACCTTAACTCTTAGTTTCAAAGGCCTAGAAGAACAAGCTGAATTTTTCCATAAACTTGTAAATTAGCTTTATAACTTAATATCAGAGTTGAGCTAAGGTCTGTTCTGTGGCCCTAAAGGACACAACCTCACTACTGTCCTTGGTTCCACTCTGCTCTGGGATAGGTCCATTCCACTCATTAGTTCTAATCCTTACAAATCCCGGCAAGGAAGCTCTCATCAGCATGCACTATGACTGCCAGTTTTGGACCACAGAATATAACAAGGGAGTAGACCTGTCCCCTTCACCTTAGCTCAGCAAGGACACAAAGTGACATATGGCCCTTTCCAATGCTAAGAGTCTTTGGTTATGGAGTACAAGACCCCCTAAGTCAGTGGAGGGGGTGTCTATACTGAAAAATAAGTTTATTTAATAAGAAACTCAAATGTAAAACTGGAAAAATGATTTGCCTACTGGGATGGGTAAGGTCCCTTATGATCTAGTCTAGTTCTGGAACTTACAACCTAGTAGGAATTTCTTACACCTATACAGGAAGATCACCTATCCCAAGGCTGAGTCCTTTCCCCATCACAGTTCAACAATAATTAGGTTTACACAAATAGTTCTGTGAGTCAATGTATACACAAGTCTTGAGCTAAGTGAAAAAAAATCAGTCAATAATAAAAGATAACCTAATCAACCAAACAGGAAAATAAAATTACACTAAGTGAAATAGGCCAAGCACAGAAAGACAGATACTATAGGATCTCACTTATATGTGGAATCTAAAAATGTCAACTCATAGAAACAGAGGTGGTTACCAACAGCTGGGCTGGGAGAGAAGGATGGATGGAGAAAGGGGAGGCACTGAGCAAAGGGTACGAAGTTTCATTTAGACTACAGGAATAAGTCTTAGTGATGTATTGCACTGCATACTGACCACAATTAATAATAATGTATTATATGTTTCAAATTGCTTAAAAATAGATTTTTAATGTTCTCACCACAATAAAATAAGTTGGTGAGGTGATGAATATATTAATTAGCTTGATTGAACCTTTCTATAATGTATACATACATCAAAACATCACATCCTACCCCACAAATACATATAATTATTATTTGTCAATTAAAGATAAAAAACGAAAAGAAATTTTAATAATATTCAGTGGTCAAGTCTTAAAGGGAGAAGGTAAAGATAGCTCAAAATTCTTTCATGTAATCAGAGAAAAACTGAATGCAAATGAAAGAGGCAAAGGATACAGATTGTAGGTAGGTAGTTTCCAAAGATGGCTACCAACAACTCCTCCCCACCCTGTGTGCCCATGTTGCTTCTCACGTCAAAACATAGAGCCTATTTCTCTTGCCCTTGGATAAAGACTGGTTTTGACCAAGAGAATGTAGCACAAGAAATATTCTGGGACTTCTAAGAGCAGACCTAAGAGGACTGGAGGCTTCTGCTTCCTTCCTCTTGACACCCTTAGCTCTCCTGGAACAGTACCATGCCATCCTGTGTAGAAAGCCATATGAGGAAGACTGAAGTGCCACACACGTGAGTGAAGAAGCCACCTTGGATGTCCAGCCACATTCGTCATCTGACTGCAAATACTTGACAGATTCCAGGTGAGACCAGCAGAAGAGCCACCCAGCCAAGCCCAGCGGACCCATAGAATTATGAGAAATGATAAAAATACTTGTTTTAAGCCAGAAAGTTTTGGGGTGATTTGTTATGTAGCAATAGATAACCAGAACACAGACCACTACAGTAACTGAGTCATTGTACCTACATGAAGAAAATTAAAACCTACTCTCTTCCCTCTGGCTTTTCACTGATCCAGAACCAAAAAAACATAGCACAAAACTCCAAAATCTTCTATAAGCAATCAATTCTTCCATAAATTCAATTTTTTTTTAAAAAAAAGCAATTTTATTCATTGAAAACACCAAGAATATTTAAAATCAAAATGAAATTCGTTTTGTAAAGTTGGCAGCACCTTTATCAGAATACTTGGGTCATGCCGTTTCTTCCTAGCACTGCTTCCTTCGACTTCCCCAATCCCAAATATTTTTTTTTCCCCAGTTTCTTTCACTCTTTCTTCTTCTTGGTATCAGGTTGTTTCTCTGGTTCATATGTGAGATTCTGTCAGAAACAGACTTGTTGTCACGCCCTCAGCCTGCCTTTACCCAGCTATGCCAGGGTCTACAAAATGACAACTCAGAACACCGGGTTAAATACAATTTCTCTCTCTTCACCCATTTTCCACTATCTGCCTGTCCGGCCCTGGGGTTATTAATGGAACTGACATTCCCATACAACTGACTGAGCAGGACCAGCAGCCAGATAACAAGGGAGCAGCTGACAGCAGCAGATGCAACCCCGGAGATAGCACAGAAACAGACACATCGTGGCTATTAGTTTCATCTTGGGCCGAAAAGAAGGAGCAGCACAAAATATACACAGAGAACGTGAACATTCCTACTAGCTTCTTTTCCCGTGAAATTAAAAATTGATACATCAAAATTGGTTCTATTTATTAAACCAAACTAAACAGATATTTTTAAGTGAATTCCTAACATACTCAATCTGGATTTGGACCATAAAAAACAACGGAGACAGGCATTAAATCTCCCCCATTGATCCCACGAATAGAAGAAATATTCTCCATAATTCTTAAAAGGCATCTCTCTGCTTTGGGCCTCCAGAATTTTATTCTGAGGTTATCCTGGCATCTCCCAATTGTTTTCAAAGTCCCAAAACCAACCAGTCTTTTAGTGTTTTGAAACTAAACACTTTTACAGTGCATGCTTGAACTATTACCAATAGCTGATATTAACATTTTTAAGTATCTACCATTATAAGTTCCATCTTTTAATATAAATCCCATTGTTCCACATATTTCAAATTAGTTATATTCCTCAACACTAGCATTATTTTTTAAATGTATGACATAGTCATATACTAGTTATATACTTATTTATATTTTTGATGATCAACATTAAGAATGCAACATTGCCAAAGTTTCCGAAAACCCCATAGACTAAACATACATTACATGTGCATCCACTGACATGAGCTAGTGCCCCTTACAAAAGATAATTCACATCAACCTCTAACAAACACTTCTGCAAATTTCCTTATCACCGAAACTCTGTATTTCAAGTTGGTAAGGAGCCTCCATTCCCCCACTGAAAAAAAAAAATCAATATATTACTCATTGGCAGAAGAATTCATTAAGGCAGTGATTCATAAATTGTTCAAAACAGTTTGTGATTAAGTAGAAGTTAAACATTAAAGAGCATATCTTGTTGTGCCAGGAAGCAAAGATTCTGTCAAAAACAGCTGAGGTCATGTCAAAATTCCCTAAAGGAAGAACCCCATGTTGGCCAAGATGGGACAATTTGAGCTTCAAAGAATAATGATTGTGATAAATTCAAGCATATCAAATGCATAAAATTCCATGTTTGTGATATGGAAAAGAAAACTGCTTTGGCACCTCAGGAGGGGCTAGGGCACCAACTCATGAAATTTAATAAAGAGAAAGCCATTTATGCTGGCTTTCCTGTATAAACAATATGTCAGGATAATCAAATGGTTGATGAGGGAAAATCCTTTTTTATAGAAAGATTCCAGCTAATAAATGCAGACAGAATGACAGAATTTAAAAATCACCAGTTGCAACACCTAAGGGAATCATGTATCTGTACAATATTATCAGTGACCACTAAAAATTAAGTCAGTGGTTTCAACCCTGGCTGCATATTTGCATCTCCTGAGTAGCTTTCGAAAATACCTGTGTCCTATTCCCAGAGAATCTGATATAATTCATCTGGGGCGTGACTTGAGCAACAAGAGTTTTTATAAGTTTCCCAGGTGATTCTCCTGTACAGTCAGAAAAGAGGACCACTGCCTGAGGTGAAGAGTTCATGGAGAAGCTAAAATGGAAGGATCAGGCTGACAACATCTGAACCCATGAATTGCCCTTCTCATTGGAATCGGGACAACCTGGCATGACGAGCCTCTTGTGGGATGTAACAGGAAGCACGCAGCACCACCAATGAAGTCTTCTTGCCTAAAGAAAATTGAGCCTGAATGTAATCAAACCTCTAGCTTTAACTACCAATTTACAAAAAATATAAGGGACAGAAAAACATGTTAAAAGACAACATTAGGATATAATTAGCCCAAACAAACGGTGTTCGGAATTCTACCAAACGACCCAATTTCTTTAACAAATAAATTTCACAGATAAGGAGGAGTAATGCTCTTAAAATTTAAAAAGCTTTGAAAGATGTACCTATTAGGCCGGGCGTGGTGGCTCATGCCTGTAATCCTAGCACTCTGGGAGGCAAGGCGGGAGGATCACTCAAGGTCAGGAGTTCGAAACCAGCCTGAGCAAGAGCAAGACCCCGCCTCTACTAAAAATGGAAACAAATTAATCGGACAACTAAAAATATATAGAAAAACTGAGCTAGGCATGGTGGTGCATGTCTGTAGTCCCAGCTACTTGGGAGGCTGAGGCAGAAGGATCGCTTGAGCCCAGGAGTTTGAGGTTGCTGTGAGCTATGTTGATGCCATGGCACTCTAGCCTGGGCAACAGAGTGAGACTCTGTCTCAAAAAAAAAAAAAAAAAAAGATATACCTATTAACTGCAATGTGGAGACCTTGTTTGGATACTGATTTGAATCAATTTTTTTAATAAAGCAGCAAATATTTTTGAGATGATTATAAAAAACTGCACATAGACTACTAGTTAATAACAAATTTTTTGTTAATATTGTCAAGTATGTTAATGGTATTGTGGTTAGTTTTTTAAAATCCTTATCTGTTGGAGATACATTATGAAATATTTATAGTAAAATGTTATCCATATCATCATAGATGGAATTAGCTTTAAAATCCAAGCATTAAAAAAAAAAAAATCCAAGCATAAAATCAGGTGGCAGTAAAGAGTTGATGAAACCAGAATGGCAAAAGATTACTAACTGTTGAGTCTGACTGATGAGCACATCAGGGGGTTTGTTATGTACAATTTTTAATTTCCATAAAATGTTTTTAAATATTAAACAGTTGAAGTTAATAAAATTCCATTTTGCACCTCCACCCCAAAGGAAACAATGTAATTAAAATTACCTTTTCATTCCCAATTTTAAGAGACTATAATGGAGCATTCTATTGTTTGGTGAGGAGGTAATAAGAGAAAACTTGAAAAAAAAAAGAATATGTCATCTTACAAACAGTGAGCATTTACTCTGTACTCTCTGCTAGCCACTATACATACAATTCATTTAATTCTCCCAAACACTCTTTAAAAATGATAGTATATTTATTCCCATTTCATGGGAGAGGAAATTGAGGTCCCCAAAAACATGCATCCTGCCTAAGGTCCCACAGCTAGTGTTTGGTAGAGCCATGGTCCTTATTAAGGTCTGCCCAGTGGCCACGCTAGGTTTTAAAAAAATAAACCAGTCACACATAGCTCTTTCCCTTACAGGGGCCACTTCGATTCAGTAATCTATATTTAGGGGGTAGTTTTTCGGCTATGAACAAACACTAGGATGCTATTTCCAAAAGTTCAGAGAAGACAGGAAAGACCTCACTATTAGAAATACTGCAAGACTATAAATGGGGAAATGAATTTAAAAGGATGAGGAGATATGTGCTATAAGGTGGATGAACCTCAAAAACATTATGCTAAGTGAAAGCCAAAAACAAAAGGTCACATATTGTATGATTCCATTTATAGGAAATATCCAAAATATGTGAATCCATAGAGACGGGATGCAGATTGGTGGTTGCCAGGGGCTGGGAGTTAAGGGGAATGGGGAATGACTGTTTAATGGGTATGAAGTTTCCTTTGGGGGTGATGAAAATGTTTTAGAACTAGATAGAGGTGGTATCCACACATTATGAACGTGCTAATGCTGCTGAATTGTTCACTTTAAAATGGTTAGTTTTACATTACATGGATTGCACCTCAATAAAAACAAAAGAAGAAAAAAAAGGATAAGCAGCAGCTAACAGGGGAAGAACTAAAACAGAAATGGTATAAATTTAAAAGCTATCTGCAAGAAAGAATCAACAGGATTTGTGCTTACAAGTTAGCAGGGAGGGAAGACTGAGATTTCTGGTTTGGTTGTCATAACCAAACCCATTCTTTGGCTGTCCCCAAAGAATGATGTAATCTGCACTTTGGTAACACAAGACCTTAGAAAAGATGGAAACTCAGTGAAATTTTGTTCATTTTCTCAGGTTTCCACTTTTTAAATAGAACAACAGATTGGTCAATCGAACAATGGCCTAATAAAACCAAAAAAACAAATGTATCAAATTATGAATGATGTAGAGGTGAAAATAGTAGTTGATACACTGAATGAAAGACTTGAGATTTTTAAAGGTCATTTGAGATGCTGTTCTAAGGGCATAGTCCTAAATTTGGGTGGAAAGCATTATGCAAAAGATGTTTATCATAGTAATATCTGTAATAGCACATCTAAATACCCAACTATAGAGAAATGTTTAATCTGTGCAACCACTGGAAGAATATGTAATAATAGTGAATATTCCTTTATAAGGAATATGTAATAGGAGAAAGGCTTATAATATAAATGTTAAGAGAAAAAAGAAGGAATCAAATTTATATATACAGCATTATTCAAGAATGCTTTTTAAAGCCTGTGTATAGGGGAAAAATCAAAGTAATACATCAAAATGTTAGCAGTGGTTACGTCTGGGTGATGAAACTAGCAGCACTTTTTTTCTTTTTTTTCTTTCTACTGTTGTACTTTACTTTCCAGATTTTCTTTAATGAACATAGACTTTTATAGCAAAAATAAGCATGCAGAAGATCCCAAATATATTTTTTAAGCCAGAGCTATAAAGCAAAACAATCAAATATATTTTAATAAGAATAAATGTGAACTTCAGGGATGAAGGTTTTTTTTTTTTTTTTCTTTAAATGCCAACTTCAGGACAGGAACAACAGGGCTTAACAGCAGTTCTTGCAGGAGGAAAAAAAAAAGACCTAGAAATTAACTGACTGGAAATTCGTTATGAGCCAACGGTGACATGGCTGAGGGGAAAAGATAGCCATAATATACACTTTGGATTTCTTAATATAATTTGTATGCAAAACAAAGGCAGTAATAATATTCCCATTGTGCTGTGTGAGTTGGACTATATCTAGAATATTGTGTTCAGCCTTGAATTTAAGCTTTAAAAAAAGATGTTGAAAACTGGAGAGCAGCCAACAGGACGAGGCGTCAGACCACAGCCCAGGGCAGTGGTTCTCACACTTGGGCTGCATCAGAATCACCTGGAAGGCTTATTAAAATGCAGATCCCTGGGGTTCATCATCTGATGTCGGAAGCTAAGCAGGGTCGGGCCTGGTTAGCACTTGGATGGGAGATTCCTGGGTTCCCTTCCAGAGTTTGAGTCTATAGATCTGGGATGGGGCCAAAATCTGCATTTCTAGCCAGCCCTACATGATACCGATGATGCCACTGTTCTGGGGACCACACTTTGAGAGCCACTGGCTCTCAAAATCACAAACAATACGACCAAACTGCCAGGGATGGAGTCCCAGATGTGCCACCTACTGGCTGAGTGACCTGGGGTAAGTGTGCTCGCTCGCTCTGAGCTTCAGTTTCCTTGTCTGTAAAAAGAAAAATTGGACCTACCTCAAACAGATATTATGGCACCGAGGTGGTTAATATTTGTGAAGCATTTAGAACATCTAGTCTGGCATATAATGTTTGTTAATTTAATGTGAGGAGTATTAAAAACGTTTTATCTCAAATAGAAAAACATTTAAACGTCTTCAATTATTGGAAGGGCTTTTATGTGGAAGACTTATTTTGCATAGCTCCTGGGGACAGATTTAGAGTCAAGGGCACGGTGACCAAAAAGGAGCCTTTAGCAGAGGCAGCAACAATGGAGTAGGTGGCCTGCTTGGGTTCTGAGTGTCCCAGTACTCACTCAGGACCGTCACCTGTGAGAGATGATGAAAACAGGACTCAGTGAGAGGGAAGAGAAAGTAATCACTTAATCAGCCTCAGCCCGTTCTAGTCACGCAGCCTTGGCACGAGGAAATTTTCACTTGTAACCACCTAGAGCTATCCAAGTGTCAGCCCCAGACCAGCAGCATTACCTGAGAACTTGTCACAAATGCAAATTCCCAGACTTCACCTCAGACCTACAGAATCAGACACTCTGGCAGCGGGGCTGGCAAATTAGTGTTTTAACAAGCCCTCCAGATGGTGCAGACGCATGCTCCAGTGTGAGAATGAATGATCACAAGCATCCCCCAAACGACACTTACACGAGGCTCTAGGACATGGAAACTCAAACTCATTCCAGTGAGATATCAGGTAGCATAGGCCTTTGATAAACATATGCATCAAACTCCCACTTATATCCAACTCCCACTTATATTCTGTGTTTAAAATATACAGCACAGGCTGGGCACGGTGGCTCATGCCTGTAATCCTAGCACTCTGGGAGGCCGAGGTGAGAGGATTGCTTGAGTTCAAGAGTTTGAGACCAGCCTGAGCAAGAATGAGACACCCCCCCCATCTCTACTATAAATAGAAAGAAATTAGCCAAACAACTAAAAATAGAAAAAATCAGCCGGTCATGGTGGCACATGCCTATAGTCCCAGCTACTCGGTAGGCTGAGGCAGGAGGATCACTGAAACCCAGGAGTTTGAGGTTGCTGTGAGCTAGGCTGATGCCACGGCACTCTAACCAGGCAATGCAGTGAGACTCTGTCATTCATTCATTCATTCATAAATCAATAAATATAATATATACAGCACAAAGATAATACTAAATTTGGTCAAAACCAGAAAATCTAAAACCCAAAGAAAAGCATCACACCCCTAAACCCCCTCCCAGCAGGGATTGCTCACTATTACCCCAACCTGCAGGAGGGGGATGTAGGGACAGCATTGTGACATGGAGCATCAGAGAGTCTGATAGGTGAGAGGGACTAAAGAACCATGGACTTCTGTTGCTCACCTTCCTAAACAACAGGAAAACACGGTGATCAGACACACAAATTGAACCTCACTTGCCTTCTCCCTCCTCTCACCAGCCAGTCTAGCCAAAGCCATCCCCAACCCCAGAGGACAGCAGCTTGGAAGAAACTTAGCTGACAACTTGGAGAGCCTTGCTCAGGCTCCCAGCCTCCTTCTAAGCAATTTAGGTATACTGAGTCCTTTCATCTGCATAACAAGACTCTGAGGTAGGGATGAATCTCCCCAGTTTACAAATGTGAAAATTGAGGATGGGAGAGATAAGTCATTTCCAAAGCGTCACACAGCTAAGAAGGGGTAACAGGTTGCTTGGAAACCACACAGTCTTTGTCCAGTCTGTACTCCTAACGTCTATATTGTACTTCCAGTTGAGGCCAATGTCGGGGAGGAGACACAAGTATGAAGGCCACTCTCTTGGCTTCTGTATGTGTGAGAGAGAGACGTGGAAAAAGCATGAGGTGGCAGTACGTGGGAGGGAAGGATGGAGGGAGCCAGAGCCAGTGGTTTGCACACTGTCTCGTCAGTCGCTGTCCCTGGTGAGCCCTGAAGCAGGAAGCAGTGTGACTGCATTCTTGAGCAGTTATGCAAATCCACTGGAAACTGTAACAGGGAAGGACAGGAGACAGTTTGACAAAAGTCCTTCCCTTTCTTTTCTCCTGCAAAACGATTTAAAATGAACAGTGAGATGAATTGGGAGTGAAGGTATGAGGGGGAAGTGACAGCTGGATTTGGAGTTGTTGGGATTAGCAAAGGAGGAGGAGAAAGCCTCGTCCACAGGCTGCAGGACACAGGCAGTGACAGCGTCTGGGAACACGACAGAGAAAGAGAGGAAGTGACAGAGTGGGCACACCCCGAGTAAGGTGCCCTCACGCAGTGTGTCTGAGCATCTTAGAAGCCTCTGAAGGCCACATTAACACCGCTCCCAGTGCACCCTGCGTCCACGGCGCTCTCATCCTCTCCTAGGAGTGGGAAGGTCCCTGCAGAAAAGGGACTGCAGCCACTCATCTCCGAGCCTGAATCCAGGCCCAGCACCTGGCATGTCATTGGTGTGCTAGAAACGTCTGTGCAATTGAGTTTGCTGAAGCAGCGCTAGCATCCAGATGCAGTGAAATGTGTTGTCACCTTAAAGGCGAGAAAGCACAGGAAGAGTGCATGGCCCAGGGACTATGTCCTAGTTGGGGATCCTCCAGAAACAGACCCTGGGACAAGGATTCCAGTGCAAGCTGTTCATCTGGGAGGTGAAAAGAAACACTGGTAGGGGAATGGGGAAGTGAGGGGAGAAAGGAAGACAGTTGGCCAAGGGTATCTTCTCAAGCAGCTCAAGCCCACTGGGGAAGCTCTGGGAGCCCACGTGGAACCCACATTGGAGGGATGAGGGAGCTGGGGCCGCACACACCAACTCCCTTCAGTTGTTGGATCTGCTGCAGAGGGTGTCGTCATTCCCCAGACGTCAGGCCCTCTATGAGTGGCAAAGCAGGCTCCAGCAGAGAGAGCGAGTTCTCAGGCAAAACACAGAAGCCTGCGGTTGGAAGGCAGACAGGTGTGCAGTGAAGTGCTAAGGACAAGGGCGGCGTTTCCAAACTTGATCGTGCAGCAGAATCACCTGGAGGGCTTGGAAAAACGGATTAAGGAGCCCACCCCCAGAGCTCAGCAGATGGGGGGGAGGCAGTTAAGAATTTGCACTCTAACAAGTTCCCAGGTGCTGCTGCTGGTCTAGAACGACGCCTCAAGAACCACCAGGCTCTGGATGCGAGCAGGGCTCTGACCGGTTGATACAGACTGCATACCCGGGGGAAATCCAATACCCAGGATTAGAAACAAAGACAAAGAGGTGAGCTGCGCCTCTGATGTCCCCTCTGCAAGCAAACCCTCACCACCAGGCTCAAAGCCCGCATGTAGGAGTCACAGGGCCCGGCAGAGCTGGGACCATGTAGCAGACTTCTCTACACGTGCTGTGGCCAAGGTTAAGGCCACTCCCTGACAACATCCTTAAGATGCTACATCCCTGTGAGTCCCATCCTGGTATTTTTCTCTGGGTGTGGCCCAGTGAGCTTAAGTCCCAGGGGCAAAGAGCACAAACAGACATTGCAGAAGGGATCCAGCGTGTGGCTACATAATCCAACCCAGCTAGGGATGGGCCAAGTTCAGGAAGCTGCTTCTCCTGACTTGACACAGAGCTGGCCAGGGCAGCCAAAGACCGTGCGGAGTCCCTATCCTGCCAGGCTTCAGAATCATTACGTAGTGACCTTGAGCTCATCCTCCTCTGCTCTAGAAAGGGCAAATCCTCCAGAAGACACCCCTAAAATCATTCTTTTATCACTCTGCACTCATTGAACAGCTATGATAACCAGAAAAATAACAGGCCTCCTGTCCTTTGCTGCTTGTTTACAATAAGAACACACGTTTGCAGGGAACACAGAATCCTAAACAAAAAATTGGCGCTTCTGTCACAATACTAAATGTCCACTCGAATCCTACACCATCAGTTTCACAACACAAAAATCACTCGTGACCTCTTAAGAGATGAGCAGGAAAAAGCAGGGAGACAGAGATAACAAATTTACCCTTCACGCGAGCAGAGGCATCCTCATTTATCTTTTACAGTGATCGCCCCTAGCAAAGAGCACGACAAAGCCACATCCACACATTTCCGTCTTGAGATGGGGTCACTGCCACGAAAGCCAAGGTGCTAGGCCTCAGACCACTGCAGATATGAGGACCTGCTCGGTTCACTATGCAATGCTGAGGTCTACACCTCTTAGGAGGTGCTGTAATTAGCTGCAGTCCAGAACTTCACGGTGAGGAAAAGTAAAGCTTCTCCCTCTCACAAATCAGAACATTTTTCCAGCTTTCCCAGTGGGTTGCCAAGTGACTCAGCATTGGCCCAGTGTGGGCACTATTATTGATGAGAAACCTTCCGCCTGGGTGATATACTGCATACGACACATGCCCAAAGAACAGTGCCAAGTCATACCAGGAAGAGCAGGTGAATTATTCACCTCCACTTCAAATGCAGGCGAATCCTTTCTTAATGCAGGGGTTACTCAGTATCAGAAAGACAAAGCCCTAAGATAGTCGGAGATTTCCATCTCAGGTTCAAGGAATTATTAGGCAGAGCTTCTCCTTTCTTGTTGACTATTAAAAGGCAATCAAATCGAGGACAGCATAGAAAAAGGGCAAGAAAAAAAAATAATTTTTCAAAAACAAGCCCAAAGTAGAAAGCTGCATAAGTCTTCAGGTCCTTAAGTGTTCTTTGTGAGTACTACGAGCTCCACCCAGAGGTCATTTCCAGAACTGCATGTTCATTTACTTTTGAAAAAGAAAAATGTACATCTTCTGGGGTCCAGGGCAGGACCCACCTCAGAGAACAGCTGGAAATTCTTGGACAACATCCCTCTTTCTTGCCTTCCATTAAAGGAACTGCTCTGAACTCTGAAATACAAGATATACTCGCGGAACCTGGTGAGATACAGTAGAATAATTGCCTTTGATATTTGTACCTGTTGTTGAACTAGCGGAGTTCCTGGCAGGTTGAACTCAGCTCAAAGAAAGCAGAGTGTTCAAAGAGTACTTTTGGAAGCAAAACTGACAGCTCTCAATGAAATAAAATTAGAAGACTGGAGAGCAACTTGGGGGCAAACAGGAACACATCTAATATTAGAAGGAATGAGAATAATCCTCCTTCAAGAAAGACCCATGGGCCACTTGCATAGGAGGCCCAACTGGAAAGTACCCACTCCGTTATGCAACTCAGAAGAGCTCCCCGAGGCAATCATGATCCATGCTGCTCAGAGAACTGACTGCAGTTTCCAGATCCTTCCCCTGGTATCCAGCCATTTGTTACACACACACACCCACATACACTCCACCCCACCCTCCACACCAGTGGCCCCTACTAATTCATGCACATACCCCTTCAGTCCATGAGGGGTCAGGCTAGGACAAAGAGCCCCCAATACACTCAACACTCAACTGCCCAGTGCAAGATGCATCCTGTTCCAGGTATCACAAGCTAGCTCAGCAAATAATTTAAGCTTTCAAAAAACAATATGTTGGTGTTGAAAGTTGTCTACCATCTGGAGAGCTTCCCATCACAGCCCATGTGCTCTTGCCTTCATCAGCTTGTCCCCGACCTTTTTGGCACCAGGGACTGGTTTCATGGAAGGCAATTTTGCCATGGATGAGGGGGAGTGGGAGGTAGTTGGGGGGTGGGGGGCGACATGGAGCTCAGGCAGTGATGGGGGGCCCTGTTTTCCTAACAGTCCATAGACCAGTACTGGTCCATAGCCCAGGGATTGGGGACTGCAGCCTTACATGACTTAAGACAGCTTTGACAGATTTTCAAGGGGGAAAAAAATCAAACTTACCCTTTGTCTTCCTCCAACACTCCCTCCCAAGCCACCACCAAGTTCTTTCTTCACTACAAACACTGAACGGCCTTTTCATGTCTATTGACAAAAGTATCTATGGCAATGTTTATCCATGTCGGGAGTTTAAAGCTCTAGAAAAATATCCTTGCTAAACCTCTGCAGGTTCTCATTTCAACAAGGTTAAGCATGCCCAGAATGTTGCCCTCTTTGTTTCTTGACCATAAGGCAAAAAATACTTATGCTCAATATGACTCAGTATGACTCCAAGCAGTGTTCCCCAGGCCTGCCTAGCGCTAGCAATCACCCCAGAGACTGGCTAAAATCACAGATGTTCAGCCTGCACCCCTGATGCACTAAACCACATCTTACTGGTGAGGGATCCAGAAAGCTACAGACACCCAGGTGACTGCTATCATCAGGAAGATTTCAAAAACACCTCTCGAAAGAAGAAATGCTCCTAATTTCAGTCTCCTAGCTGCAGAGTGGCATCCGTTCAAGTATAGCAGGTATGCCCTACCCACTTGAGCTCTGGCTCCATGAGAATATCTCAAATTCAAGATGGCTCCCATTCTTGCTCTTTAAAGAGCACAGCTGTGAATACTTTTCTCATTGATTCCCTTAGCTTGCTGCATAGTATTGGAAAATGTTACAAGGCCCAGCAAGTGTCCAGTTCTATTAGGAAATATTTTTGTTTTCCCACACAATGGTCTACCACTGGTCTGCAGTTTACAAGCATGCTGTTTGGGTCCTTTGTACAAAATGATGGGTTAGGAAGTAGATCTGTCTGGTTCTAGGAAAGGATTTGTCCCAGGACATTTGCACACATCATGCACAGAACAGAAGGCCCCATGGCCACTATGAGTTTTCTTCTCCTTGGTGTCCTGAGGGCTCTTCTGTCATCAGCTCCCCATGGCTTCCCACTGCTCTGCATTCTGTCACAATGATGGCTTATGACAAAATTCACCAGACAACAAGCCGTGTGGCTCTTACAGCAATTAAGAGAGAAGGAAATGCTGAATTACAAGGTGTTTGAAAATACAGTAACAAAAGGAAAAGATCTTATTTTCTCTTACCTCCTGGTGATGAAATCTATGTATTCATCCAAAAGCAGATACCTAACTCTGGGGTCATTCAGAGTCAACAGCTCAGTTAATATAAAAACCAACTATACAATCAATGTCAAGAATGAAAATCTATTACACCAAAAGTCTTATTTTTTCAATCAAAAGAAATTCTTACCTTTTCTTTGGCTTTCCTTTTCGTTTCTGTGTCCATCCACACATTTTCTTTCTCCAGCATGTCAATAAAGGCCCAGCGAACACCCTCGATCAATTCCTCCATCTACAAAAAAATATCCAAAGAGGCAGTCTCAAGCCAAGAAGCTTCAGACAAGGTTTTCCCAAAATCGGCTTGCATGAGAAATGCTCAGTATGGTGAGGAAGTGGTTCTTTCAGCTCGACTCCATGCTCTGGCAAAAGTCTTCTTTCCAGGAAAATTCCCTTTTTCCCATCACTAAAAGATAAATAACCATTTTTTTTCCATGAGAATAATTTGATGGCCCAGCTGTAAAAGGAATATATGGGGAAAGGAATTTGCTATAGGTTATGACAAACTAATAACTTACCTGTCTGTAGATACTAAATTAGTTCATCCTTATAAAGGTAGCAACTAATTTCAATCATTTAATAAGGGACTGAGAGAGCCAGACAAAGGCATGCACTGTATATTTCAAGTAGGTAATGTAGAAATAAATGAGCAAACAGTTGAAAGAGATACTGTTAAGAGAAAAACAGGCAGGGAGAGCCAGCACCCAAACGACACCTGGCCAACATGAATCAGACTTATGTCAGGACCCCAGTTCTAAGTTTGGCGCCACTGGTTAAACCAAATGTTTGGCTGCTCTATATCATCTTCCTACTCTTCTCTCTATTCCTTGGCAGCTCAGAAAAGGTTATTTCAAATCTAAAGTGGTAGTTCTTAAGGGGGACTGCTACAGAAAGGGACAAATACTGGGTTTGGCACCAGAATTAACTTTTTCATTTAAGATGATGGAATTGTAAATCAACTGTCAACATTAATGCTGGAAGGAAAAAAGTTTCAAGGTTTCCTTGATTCTATAATGAATTACCAGCCCAGAGCTCAAAATGACTTTTTTTTTTTCCTGTTTAATAGTTTTCTTCTATGTTTTCAGTTCAGTAACAGTTGTAAAGGAACCAGAGCTGTAATCAGTGGGCTGAGTTCCATCATATGTAAATAAGAACAAACAGCAGATGGAAGGGGGTAGGGGGAGTTTAACAGCTATTTCTTCCCAACTTAGTAAAAACATTAAAAGAAGAGAAACTTCAATTTGGGATTAGAGCATGATAAAAACGTAAACTGATGTAACAGCAAAGGGCCTTTAAAAATCATTAAGTCAGTGGTTCTCAATCTTGTTTGCCCATTGAGATCTTTGGAGGAACTTAAAAAAATCCTGGCAAAAAAAATTTTAATCCCAAGGCCTGGACATTGGGATGCTGATGTCATTTGGTCTAGCAGGGGTCCTCAAAGTTTTTAAACAGGGGGCCAGTTCACTGTCCCTCAGA
Source organism: Mirza zaza (assembly GCA_008750895.1). Classification (NCBI taxonomy): domain Eukaryota; kingdom Metazoa; phylum Chordata; class Mammalia; order Primates; family Cheirogaleidae; genus Mirza; species Mirza zaza. The sequence continues at coordinate 23,138 of VSMD01072099.1, read as the reverse complement.
CTGTTGGAGGGCCAGACTATAGTTTAAAAAATACTATGAACAAATTCCTATGCACACTGCACATATCTTATTTTGAAGTAAAAAAACAAACAGGCAAAAACACCCGCATGTGGCCCACAGGCCGTAGTTTGAGGACGCCTGGTCTAAGGCCCAGCCTGGGGCATAGGGAGGTCTAAAAGCTTCCCAGGTGACTAATATACAGCCAGAGTTGAGACCCACCAGTCTAAGGGAAGCCATTTATTTGACAAATAAAGAGATGAAGAGTCAGGAGACTCTATGATCTGCTCAAGCTCATACAGCTAGCGAGGGTCAGAGCCAGGACCTGATCACAGACCTAAAATGACAGTTGAATGCTCAGAGCTTCTAGGAGCAACAGAGGTGCCCCCCTCTAAAATCAGAGGATAATGCCAGGGAAATAGAAGGTAACCAATTAGAAGATGCAGAAGTCACGATTTCAAACAGAAAACCTGGTAAGAAAAACCTCCATCTATTATTTGGCACATCGGCCACCTGAGACCCCCACCCACCACGGAAGACCCGCATCAGCATAATACTAACCTGTTACCTGCACCCCCCCCCAACTAATCCATTGCCTGGAGCATCAACATAACACTGAACCTATTAGCTGGCGCATCAGCATAATACTAACCTATTACCTGGTGTATCAACATAACACTAAACCTATTGCCTAACACATCAACTAACCTACACCTGATACCCCACCCCTCCAACCACCCCAATTTAATAAAAGTGGGAAAAATCGGGTAAATGGGGCTCAGAATTTGGTGGTGAGACCCCTCTGAGCCCGCCAGCGAATAAACTTTGATTCCAACTCCCCGTGTGCCGCTCAGTTTGTCCTCGGAGAAGAGCATTAAAATGACAAGGAAGGCCCTGCGAGGTGGCTCACGCCTGTAATCCTAACACTCTGGGAGGCCAAGGCGGACAGATTGCTCCAGGTCAGGAGTTCGAAACCAGCCTGAGCCTGAGCCTGAGCAAGAGCGAGACCCGTCTCTACTATAAATAGAAAGAAATGAATTGGCCAACTAATATATATAGAAAAAATTAGCCGGGCATGGTGGCACATGCCTGTAGTCCCAGCTACTCGGGAGGCTGAGGCAGCAGGATTGCTTGAGTCCAGGAATTTGAGGTTGCTGTAAGCCTGGCTGACGCCAGGGCACTCACTCTAGCCTGAGCAACACAGTGAGACTCTGTCTCAAAAAAAAAAAAAAAAGACATGGAAATCTCCAGGGTCTAGATCTTTTGCCAACTGCAGTCACCAGCACCCCTAAGTCTTTATGATCTCGTCACGTAGCAACACACACAAGCTGGTCCATCACCTTCACACAGAAAGAGAAATAATATCTTCTCAAATTAGGGAGGGGAAATGGGCATGGAAAAATCTGGGTGGATTGATTTGAAAGATTTAGCAGGTGATTACTTTTATGTGGGGAGGAGGAAAGTGTGGAGGGTCAGATCAACTCCTGGGCTTTGGAAAGGTGTGGGCAATTTGGTAGATTCTGTCGCCATTCGATAAGACTGGGAATGTTGGAAGAGGAAAAGAGCTGAGGACAGAAGCCAGACTGTAGTGAGATGAGAAGTGTGTGGGGAGTGGAGACAGCAAGTCTGGACAACCTAGTGGAGGAGTTTGCCTATGAAAGAGAGACAACAAAGATGGGAGAGGAGTGGATGTTGGGTTAAAGGAGGCGTCTGAGGGTTTTGGGGTTTGGGTTTTGTGCATATGTTTGTTGCTGCTGCCGCTGTTTTTGTTGCTGTTGCTGAATGTGTGAGAGATTTGACTATGTTTAAACACCACTGGAAAGGAACCACTGGACAGGAAGAGGTTGAAAATATGGGGGAAAGAAAGCCATGAATAATCTGAGAGGGTATAGGAGAGATGGGACCCAGAGACTATATGGAAGGATTCACCTTAGACCTGAGACAGAATTACAAGAGGAAAGAAGGATAAAATGATGTACAGGCATGCAGAGAAATCTCAAGATTGGATGGCAAAAGGTTGAGAGAGTCCCAGAATAATGGCATGTCTTTTCTCCATGAAATAGGATTGAGACCTTCTGCCAAAAGAGAAGTTTCTCTTTTAAAATTTTATTAATGCACACACATCTATGAACATCTTGACAGCATGAACATATTTCTGGAAAAAGGGGTACAACAGTCCCCCCTTATCTATGGTTTCACTTTCCATAGTTTCAGTTACCACAGTCAACCATGGTTCAGAAATATTAAATGGAAAATCCAGAAATAAACAATTCATAAGTTTTAAATTGTGTACTGTTTGGAGTAGTGTGATGAAATTTCTTGCTGTCCTGCTCCATTTAGCCCAGGACATAAATCATTCCTCTGTCCACACATCCATGCTCTATGTACCCACCCATTAGTCACTTATAGCCAACTCGGTTATCAGATCAACAGATCACAAGAAGAAGGGGGGGTACGGTACAATAAGATATTTTGAGACAGAGAGAGATCACATTCGCATAGCTTTTATTATAACATATTGTTATAATTGTTCTATCTTATTATTGTTGTTAATCTCTTACTGTGACTAATTTATACACTTTATTATCAGTATGAATGTATGGGACAACACATAGCATATGCAGGGCTCGGTACTATCCACGGTTTCAGGCATCCACTTGGGGTGAGGGTGGGGGGCTTAGAATGCATCTCCCTCGGATCAAGGGGGACTACAATGCTTACAGATAAAGACAAATAGGACAATGAAAGGTTTCCTCTAAATACCCTCATGAACATGTAGCAATAATAAAAAGAACCTAAACAATAAGCAAAAAGCTAAACATGTCTTAGGAAAATATTTATTTAGGTTAAGGTATATAAAAACTAACCTGCTATCATCATGGTTTAAAATAAATTAATTCATCAAATAAAACAAAATAAATACTCTCCAAGCTAAAGAGATCTTTGGCAAATTTTGGAATTTGGGGATTCCTACAGTGAATCTTAAGGTCATTTTGCCTCTAGTCTCCTTGAGATGGTTTTATGAAGAATGTACTTATTATTAAAATAAGGTTGTGTGCTTCCAGATACTTCTCTCTAAATAGCTTGGTTTCATAGGACCCTCCCTGGCCATCCTGAGGCCTTAAAATGGCTATCAAATTTATTAAAGGTTTAAGTATTTTACATAGGTTTCCAAAGTTCTTTGTCTATAACCTGCTGATTTTCACTCTAATGAAAATAAAGAGGCAAAAGGATTTCAGCCCATTGCTGGGATGAAGAATGACAAATAGTTTATTCATATTCAGCTTCCTTCTTCCTCTGGCTTTCCTTTCCTCCGCCACCCTCCCCTTCTGTCATCCCCAAAAGTACTCTTTGATAACTCACTCTTTGTGGCCTCTCATATGTGTCAAAATGCAAGTAAATCACTTTGCTTGTGTTTTCCCAAGAGCCACATTTGGCCTTTGCCCTTGTCCTCTCCAGGGCCAACACTCTCTACCCCAGCCCCCATCTTAGGTTCTCAATTTTTTTTTTTTTTTGGCAGACTTTACAGATTTATTGTATAACATTTTCTGTGAAATGGTGCTGAACTACCCTAGCAGAATTCAAGAACAAGGGAAATCTTTGAAGGTGATTAATGTCATTGGTTGACATGTCAATGCAAATAAGAGAAATAATGATTTTAGCATGCTGGAACTAGGAAGATAAATCACTGAACACTTCTGATTTTTATCTTTAGACTACTCTACAGCATCACATAATAACATTGCATTCAGTCAAGTCATGTTCCCTGAAGCAGCAAAAGCCTGCTATAATTTTAAAATAAGAAAAAAAAAAGAGAGAGAAATAGTATTTCTTCACCAAACCCTGACCTAACAAACCAACCAGCCAGCATATGACATTAATAGAAATCACTTACAGTGGAAGTCCTAAGGTGAAGTTATCCATAGAAAATAACTTATGTAGATCAAAATATAACATATAAAAATTAACTCAAGTGTTATTATAGTAAAATCTGCCACATTCAGGCTAAGGGCCCTCTAGGCAAAGCAACATTTTATTAAGCATCTATTTATTTCAGATTTTACAGATCTACACTGTAAAAATACAATTCATTTGATCAATCTACGGGCAGTTGTTCTTTTCTTCAAGCAGTGTTACTTAAAAGTGGGTCCTCCCTTTTTCATTCTTTGCACCCTGGGATTTTGCCCATAGTGTTCTACATGTACATGTCTAGAGCTTTTTTTAATGAGATGCTTCTATCTCAGAAAATTAGAAATTATCTCTCCTCCTCTTCTTTTTCCCCCTTATTACACTTTCTCCCATCACGTGGACATAGGAATTTTGTATTTGACCAATAAATGGGTCACAATGATTCTATTAATGCATTTGAAGGGACACATAATGACACTGCTGTGAGAAGAAGGGGTCAGTTTGCCCCATTGTCAGTTGTAATTTCCTTCTAAAGCCTTGTCTCTGGCAATAAAGAAATCCTGCAAGACCAACTGAAATCCTACTTCATGCTCATGAATCTCAACATTTAAACCCACACCTTCAGTCCCTTCTCTGAGTCCCCATTAGCCTCATGATCAGAACAATACAGGTGTGTGTTTAATTTTCTTTCCATTTGTATGTATTTGGTCTCTCCAACAATATCCATAAGCTTTGAGAACAGGAACTATGATTTAGATCAAATGAGATCATGACTATATAAGCAAATCAGAATGTGTCCTGCAAATTTTTTGTTAGTTTTATGATTTCACATCTCATACTTTTAGTTTTATGATTTCATATCTCAGGTGATATTATTTTTCACATGATATGATTTATATCTCACATTCATACCTAATACTGATAAGTATCAGATGCTTGTAAATACAAGTTGATCAATTTTTGCTTTTCAAAACTTACAGTGGGTACCTAACAATGAATTGAAATTGAATCAAATATCTTTCATATATACTAATATATAACAGTTATTCCAGCAGTATAAAAGAGAAAATATTATCAAACTCACACATAGATAATTTGTGGCTGTTCAAAAATGATCAGGAGATTTAACAATATGGAAGTTGAAAAAGGAAAAAAACGAGGTAACTTTTTTAGGTGAAGTCATTTTCAGAAAGAGAGACCTATTCTGATTTAATAATTCAAAGCCTGAATCCACCTATAAAATTCATCAGTGACTAATCAACCTATCTTTATATTAGGGGGCAAGGTTCACAGCAAATGTCTCTGAAATGGTTGTAGTATACAATCAAATATAAACTTTAGTAGAAATCAAATGACTCAAGAAGTTACCCTAGTCCATTCTGAGATTGATGATGTCAACATAACACAGGAAAAAATAGCTAAGAATGGTTTAAAATACATATATTACAAAAGAAAAGAAAGAAAAAAAAGAAAAATCACCAAGATTGATTGTGTGCATCAACTTTAAATTAATGTAATGTTAATAAAATTCTTAACTAAAAGTTATAATGTTGAGTAGGCTTTCCTCTTTAATATACTTCAAAGTCATATCTTAATAAAACATGAGATTAAAATGTTTCCAGTCTTCTCATTGGTCCAGAGCAAGATAAGTTTCCTTGAGTTGTAACCACTTGATTAGTGAATGTGAAAAATGGAAATCATTATTAAATAATGTATGTGGTTAACCCTGAAGAAATAGGCTGCAATCTCAGAGGGGCTCCTAAAACTTTTCTTTTTGACAATTGTCACTTTATTAGAAATATAGACATTAAATAAGTCAATGTACTAATATATATTAAAGATTCATTGATTCATTATTTATATAACTACTCATAAAAATGAGTTTGGATTGGCTCCTAATAAAAATATAATAATGGCATTAAAATAAGAAGCAAAGAAAGAACTGACCTATATTGAGATTAAAAAAGTGGTTAAGCCAGAAAAACTAAGGATAGTTAGAAAATGCTGATGTTTCTGGCAGCCAAGTGAGCTAATAAATCATACCAGTTTGTCAGGATTAGCAAACTTGCATAGCTATTAAACATGTTGGCAAAAAAAAAAAAAAAAGAATATCAAATTATTTGGGCCCAAGTCATGTTATAAAAGTATGTTAATCTGATGGTGCAGGAGAAGTTTAGCATGTCCTTTTATCAAAAGGCATAAGTCCATAAGACTGCAGTAGGAATAATGAATGAAATCATAATTACTGAATATGAACATATAAACTGTTTTAATTTTATAACTCATCTTTTCCTATTTCTCACTTTCCCATTCTGAGAGGGAATGGATCAAAAACGAGAATAATGTTTATAAGTCAACCAGTCTCATAATGCTCTATCTAGCCTTTGGCTATGGGTAAACTCCTGCCAGCAAGTAACTATGTCTAGTCACTTCCAACATTCAGATTTGTCAGAAGGCATAAATGCTTTTGTTCAGTAAATGAATTTCCAGTACAGGGTCTTTGCATTTCACAGGTCTAATCAGATCTGCTTGACAGGACTGTGGCTGATAGTATGTGGCAAAGGCAACACCATTCAATGCTATCCAAAGACGGAGACGACAAACAAGAGAGGTGGGCCAAATGTGTCATCATCATGGCAGCACATTCAAGGATAAGGACAAGAGTAAGAGTCCACACTTCTTTTAAAAGAATTCCCAATGAGCTATCTAAATTACTTGTTTTGCTGGATATCATTTAACCAAAGATTGCGTAAATGAGCTGTCAGGATTGGGTCTGATAATATTTGTTGCAACAAGATTTAGCCTGTAGAGAGTTATGAAACCTGGATCTGTTATAGAAATTATATTTGGCTCCTTGAGTAATTTCATGACACTCTCCTATGAACCAGACTTCACGTTAATTCACAGGGCAGGTTCTCGAATGCGGCCACAGCACTAGCACTAAAAAGGTCTTTATCCCAACTGAAAGGTACTACATTGGGCATGTATAGAGGACTAGCAACAGCAAAATCCCCCAGGCAACTTCCTTACTCTCACTCTTTTTTTTTTTTGAGACAGAGTCTCACTTTGTTGCTCAGGCTAGAGTGAGTGCCGTGGCGTCAGCCTAGCTCACAGCAACCTCAAACTCCTAGGCTCAAGGGATCCTGCTGCCTCAGCCTCCAGAGTAGCTGGGACTACAGGCATGTGCCACTATACCCGGCTAATTTTTTCTATATATATTAGTTGGCCAATTAATTTCTTTCCTATTTATAGTAGAGACGGGGGTCTCGCTCTTGCTCAGGCTGGTCTCGAACTCCTGACCTCGAGCGATCCACCCACCTCGGCCTCCCAGAGTGCTAGGATTACAGGCGTGAGCCACCGCGCCCGGCCTACTCTCACTTTTTCTAAGATAAATTAGATAGAGGCAATTTTGATGTAGGAGTTGCCAGAGCCCATGCCAAGACTGATGTTAGGGATTTTATCTTTATTTTTGGTGTTAGGCATGGCACACAGCAGTAATAGGGCCTGGCATTCACTGCGTACACACTATGCACCAGGTATTGCGCTAAGCCCTCTATATTGATTATTTCATTTAATCTCATCACAAACCAAAGAGGTAGATACTTATTTTTATGTCTGTTTACGATATACTGCGACAATGGCTTTAATTCTATACCTCTTCCTTTATCCGCACCCTTTTGCTATGTGACTTTGCAGATCCTCTCACTAAAAATGCAAAGTCTATTTCCCTACTCTATAAATCTGGCTTTGTGATTTGCTTTGACCAACAGAGTACAGACATGACATTATGTGAATTCTGAGCCCGGGCCTCAGGAGGTCTCACATGTTTCTTGCTCACTTGTGCTTCTGCCGTCACCATGAGAACATGCCTAGTCCAGCCAGCTGAAATAAGTGAGACACATGGAGCAGAGCCGAGTCATCCCAATCATTCTGCCAAAGCCAGCCTAGATCAGCCAACCCCCAGACATTCAAGCCAGTACAGCCAAAATCAGCACAGCTGCCTAGGGGCCCACCACTGACTCCAGATGCATTGGTAGTAACTGCTTATTGTTGAATGCCAGCGAGGCTTTGTGACTATTATACGGCATTACTGTAGCAATGGAAACTTGTGCACCATCTATAACAGGAAAACAGGCTCAAAGAGGTTAATTAATTTGCCCAAATCGGTAAGAGTAGAGCTGAGCTATGAGATGCCAATGCAACTTTGCAGAAAATCGGATATAATTTCTCTATAAAGTCAATATTCTATATCTATATTTAAAAGCCCTTAAAAACCTAAATCATTGTGGTTTGCCTTAATTCAAACAGGTCTTCAACAAAGCTTCTCTGGAAACTGATCTTGATGATAATAGCCAACACCATTTACTAGATGAACAGAAACAAGGATACTTGGTAGCCAAAGAGAATATCCTTTCTTTGCATGACTTGTATTGAAGGGACCTTTATCTTTATCTGTACAATGGCCTGAGAACGATCCTCCTGAGCGGCTGCATCTGCAGGGAACGAAGAACCCTTCAGTATAAGGGCAATGCTATAATGCATGACACTGACTTTCATGTGACTTCTGCCATCAACGTTACAGTTACATCTCATTTACTCAACCACTGACAGAAACAGTGAGCAGGGGAATTGGAAAACTTAAAGAATATAAATGACAGTACATCAATTCAATTATCTTGGCTCACTAATGAGGTGAACTCCTAGTGTATGGAGGTTGCAAGTTCAAACTCCACCACTGCAATTGGACCCACGTGGGTATTTAAGTCTTTGACACCAGCTGCAGCAGTATGGGGTGGGAGGAGAAATCTGTTCTTAGGATAAGAATTACTACCGGAATTGCTCATGCAGAGAGCAGCTCAGAAAAATGGAAGATGCTATAGGTCATCTATGGTACTTGGGGACACAAACAATGTCTTTAAAGTAAAAGGAAAAAAGAATAATCTGCTAGAGTACAGGAGAAATTAGCAAATTCTTTTACACAGTAAAGTTTTAGTTCTTCACTTAATGAATTCTAAATATGGAGTCTAATAGAAGATTTGTTCTGCTTTAACTAGATTAACCTTTTACATATAGAATGTTTTAATATGTAATGAGACCAGGGACTTTAACTTTGATCTGAAGGCTGACAAAGACTCTTTCCTTGACCAAAGTTTAGTCAGGTTCCTCTGAGCCTTTTTCTCAACTAGGCCTTGACCTTACCCTTCTCCATGCCCTCTAGCCCCCACCCCCAGTTCTAGCAAAAATCCTGCTAAGTCACTTTAGAGACAATCCCCCACCCTTGATGTCTGATCACCCTGGCCTGCGTTCAGCAAGAATCCTGTTATGTTGATTTAGCAAGAATCCCCCTATTCTTAATGTTTCCTCTTAGTAATTTTTTATGCATTGACCCCCCTCATTCTGCCCATAGGCTATCCATCCCAAGCTGTATTTGTTGTACTTGGAGTCGAGCCCAATTTTTCTCCCCTATTGCAACAGACTTGACACCTACTATGATAGTTCTGAATAAAGTCTTCCTTACTATATTAACAAGTATCAAAATAATTATTTTCTTTAACAGCATTTGTCCTATAACAACACAGAAAATTTGAGGGTATAGCAAAAAATTCCTACTGGCAGAGTGAAGATATATGAATAAAGATAAGTAGTTGGAGGACATAGTGTCTACAGTGAAACAAAACAAGATACAGTTTGTAGAGAATTTAGCTCAGCCGAAATGTTCAAATGGGAACTCCAACTTTACTGAATTTTCTACTATAGTTAAAGCAAAAAGACCATTTTTTCATCAACATAATAGAAAAATTGTTCTTTGATGTGTATGTTCACATTTTTGCCTTAGTAACTAGAGAATGGTAAACACTAAAAAAACTTTTTTGATGAGAAATCTTACAGAGCCTTTGGGTCACCATCCCAAACATCAGGGATCACTGCCTATCATGATATATGTAGAAAATACTGGAAATTGAGTTCAGTGTGTAGACTGAGCCAAAGATATACCTGGAAAGTTGTTCTTAGATTAAATCTCTGATAGCTTGCTTCTTACGGTTTCCTCTTCCATCTGAGAATTATGAGTACAAAATTATAATGTCAACTGGTTGGATTTGAACTAAATTTTCACTGTATTTTTCTTTAACATATTGAAATGCTAGAAGTAAAACCTATTCCAACTGTTTCCTACCTCTAAAATGCTAATGGAAAATGTGTGCCTTTTTAAAAGAGCTTACTATTAGAATAAATAATTTCCTAATAAAGGTGAATTAATTACAGGACAAGCCACTAAGAAGGTTCTAGTCTCTTGTTCCACTCATAAAATTGGTAAAGATTCAAGTGTTTTTCAGAGAGAAAGAAGCAAGAGAATGGAACACTGCCTTACACCTAGATTGTCTGGGTTTGACCACACCTAAACCATTTTCAAGCTATATGACCTTGGGGAATTTACTTAAACTCTCTGAGCCTCAGTTTCTTCATCTGGAAAATGGGGGCACTAATAGCAATAACAGGGTCAGTCCTTGTGAGGATTAAATGAGTTCACACATTGAAAGCACTGGGGAAGGGTACCAGGTACCTAGTTAAACTTCAAAGCCAGCTGCTAATGTCATTATCATTACTAGACTTTAAAAACATTATATCCTGACCATCACAGTCACACTAGGCCCATGGTGACAATCCCTTCCCTTCCTAGCCTTCATTGGGATCTTCACCTGCCCTCCATGGATGTGGATATCTATCTGGGGCATTTACTTATACGTTATAGATATAAATTATCATTAATAATAAAAATGAAATGGAAGAGACAAATACCAAGTGATAACTTTAGACATCCTCCCTGACACACTTAATCCTCTCTCCCATCATTTAGGTCACAAGCATATGGATTAGTGCTTATCACAGTGGGATGAGAGCATCTTCTCTATTTATGATGATGATACATCATCAATTCTCTGGGAGAGTCCCACTTTCATATAACTTCCCACAAAAGTAACTTGTTAAATGCTCAGCTAATAGGACGTCTTTTAAAATTATACATGATCCCCATCTAAATAAAATAAAAAATTAAAGAAGTCATCTTACAGACAAGGTCATGATTTTTAGTAGAGACAGGGTCTTGCTCTTGCTCAGGCTGGTTTTAAACTCCTGACCTTGATCGATCCACCCGCCTTGGCCTCCCAGAGTGCTAGGATTACAGGCGTGAGCCACTGCGCCCAGCCAAGAGCCATCCTTGAAACCCGGTTGGCCAGGGACCAACCATGCCACTCTCCCAGTCCTGTTTACTACTGCCCTCTTACCTAGGGACTGAGCCCTGCCATGCTAAGCTCAGGGATCCTTCTTAGATTCTTTTGACCAGCAATGTCCAATATAGTTACCACTTAGCACTGTGTGGTCATAGGACATTAAAGCATAGCTAGTCCAAACTGAGATATGCTAAATACACATAAGATTTCAAAGACTTAATATGAAATAAAGCATATAAACTATAATTAATAATTTTATATTAACTATTTGTTGATGTGACAATATTTTAGATAGATTAAACAAGATGCATTAAAATTAATTTTACCTGTTTCCTTCTACTTCTTTATTGTAGTTACTAGAAAATTTAAAATTACATATGTGGCTCATATTCTCGTTCTATTGGATAGTCTTACTTTAGACCAAGAAGACAACCACTGTCCAACGAGTTCTGTGACTCCTGATTCTCACTCCACTGGCTTGTCCCTCAGGTGCAAGCAAGGCCCAAAGCCACATGAGTTAAGGCTCTGTCCCACTCTTGTCACCTCTGAAAGGCAAGAGATTGTTCTATATGACCTCTTTAGGTGGCTTTCTGTCAAAGGAATCTCCTTTTCTACATGCTATTCTTCCCATTTCTAATTAAATTTGCTAAATTCCCATAGTTATATGAGTGAATGAATATGAGGGTGTGTTGGTATATCTGTGTGTGTACGTGCACACTTGCATGTGAGAAGCCATAAGGAAATAGCAATGTGGAATGATGTGTTTTTCCCAGCAAAAAAGAAGAAAAAACCCTAATAGGTAGGTTGGTAAGAGTCAAATGGAGGGGTTAGGAGGAGAGGGGGACATATTTCCTCTAAAAGGGAAATCTCAAGGTGAATTGCTCTCTCCCACTCACCCTCTAGAACATAAGGTTCCAACCAGAGGCAGTTGGGCCAACCCCACCATCGAAAGGCTCTAGAAACAGAGATACTGAGACGAAGTGGGCAGGAGTCCCTTAGAAAAACCTAGGTGCCAGTTTTCAAAGGAAAACAATTTAGGTCATTAAATCTAAAACGTCCGATTTCAAATTAAAAGTTTAATTTATCATATCTCAAACAAGAAGCAGTACAGTTTTGCCATCTTAACAGTAGCTTATTTATGCCAGCAGCAAAGAAGCCTGGAGAGCAGGTGGCAAGGAAATCGCAAAAGGTGTTTTCTACAGCTTGTTGAGAATTGAATATTTTTTCTTGCAAGAAGTGATCCAAAGCCTGGAAGAACTGACAGTCAGTTGGTGCAAGGTATGGTGAACACAGTGGATGACAGAGAGTTTCCAAGTCCAGCCTCTGTAGTTTGTGCGACATGTGGCTGAGCATTGTCTTACAAATGGATTGGCCTGTCTCTATTGACCAATCTCAGCTGCTTAATGGCAAACATCCTCATCATTTCATCCAATTGGTTGCAGTAAACATCCGCTGTAATTCATTGACCAGGTTTCATGAAGCTGTAGTGGCTAATACCAGCGCTGGACCACCAAACAGACACCATTAGCTTCTTTTGATGAATATTCAGTTTTAGACTGTGTTTCAGCACTTCATCTTTATCCAGCCATTGTGCTGAATGCTTGCAATTGTCAAAAAGAATCCATTTTTCATCACACATGACAATACAGTGTAGAAATGGTTTACCTTTATGTTGTGACAGCAAAGAAAGACAAGCTTAGAGATGATTCTCTCGTTTTTTGTTTTTGTTTTTGTTTTTGCTTTTTTTGAGACAGAGTCTCACTCTGTTGCCCGGGCTAGAATGCCATGGTGTCACCCTAGCTCACAGCAACCTCAAACTCCTGGGCTCAAGCAATCCTCCTGCCTCAGCCTCCCAAGTAGCTGGGACTACAGGCATGTGCCACCATGCCCGGCTAATATATATATATATATATATATATATATATTTTCGTTGTCCAGCTAATTTCTATTTTTTTTTTTAGTAGAGATGGGGTCTCGCTGTTGCTCAGGCTAGTCTAGAACTCTTGAGCTCAAATGATTCTCCCACCTCGACCTCCCAGAGTGCTAGGATTACAGGTGTGGATGATTCTCTTCTGATACTCATTTAATTCATGTGGAACTCATCTACACAGCTTCTTCACCTTGCTGATTTGTTTCAAATGGTCCAATATTGTTGGAATACTAACATCAAACCTTGCTGCTAATTCATGCGTAGGTTGAGACAGATTCGCTTCCACTACAGCTTTCAGTTCGTCATTATCCACCTTGGTCTCAGGTCATCCACGTGGCTTGTCTTCAAGATTAAAATCACCAGAATGGAACTTCTCAAACCATCAACATACTGTGCATTCATTAGTCACATCCTTCCCAAACACCTCAGAGATATTTCAAGCTGTCTGCACTGCATTGGTTCCACGATGGAACTCATATAGAAAAATAACATGAATTTTTGACTTATCCATGATTTCACAAAAATTGCTCCAAAAAAAAAAAAAAATGGGGCTGGGTGCAGTGGCTCACGTCTCTAATCCTAGCACTCTGGGAGGACAAGGTGGGAGGATGGCTTGAGCTCAGGAGTTCGGGACCAGCCTGAGCAAGAGAGAGACCCCATCTCTACTAAAAATAGAAAGAAATTACCCAGACAACTAAAAATAGAAAATATTAGCCAGGTATGGTGGTGCATGGCTGTAGTCCCAGCTACTTGGGAGGCTGAAGCAGGAGGATTGCTTGAGCCCAGGAGTTGAAGGTTGCTGTGAGCTAGGCTGATGTCACGGCACTCTAGCCTGGGCAACAGAGTAAGACTCTGTCTCAAAAAAAAAAAAAATTTTTTTTTGAAAGATAATCACAAGCCAAAATGTCTATTTGAAACAATGAGGATGTTCCTTCACACACACACACAAAAAAAAGTGTCAAAGTGAAATGTCAGAAATATCAACTGTCAAAGTACTTAAAGAAATCGGACATTTCATACTTAATAATCTAATACCTAGTTGATGGGGAGTGGACCGCCTGGAGGACCTCACGCAGGGTGTTTCACAGTCCCTTTAAACTAATCTGAATCACAAAATTTTCAATGATCTGAAAACTGAAGCAGTGACTTGGACTAATGCAACAGGTTTTAGTAAAGGAAGTATTACTATGCAGGTCAACTGGCCTGGCCTGCTCCAGGGCTTGGTTTTTTGGCAGTAACTGTTTACAAACAAATGGCACAAAGGCCTTGCTGCTCAAAGTGTGGTCCCTGGACCAGCAGCAGCATCACCCGTGAGCTTGTTAGGAAAAGTTTTTGATCCTACCCCAAAAGCAAGTTCAAAAGACCCTTGTTAAAATGCAATGAGATTCTTCATTTTAACAAGAAGGTCCTCATGTGATTCGTGTACACGTTAAAATTTGAGAAGTACCTGAAGTTTAACCTTCTGGACATATTCATTTGCTTAACAAACTTTTTTGGTAAATAAATAATGGCAGCCTTTCGTCTGAGTTAGAGTCTTTGGAATTTTCCCCTTTGGGGAATCTTTCTGTTTTTCTTTTTCTTTGGCCTGTAGCTAATAATACAGAATGTTTTTTAAGTAAATCAGTGGTTCCAGGTGGTTCTTGGATGGGAGCCCTGTAACAAGGCTATAAAAAGCCAGATATTTCTCTTGTAAGTTTCCAACTTTAGTATTCCCTGAGGCAAATAGCTTCATCATGAGGGAAACAAATAATTTTATGTCAAAGAGATGAGTATCTGTGTAACTGCCACACAACCCCCATGTACATCAAAATAGGGGAGAAATTGCCAAAATCAACTTTATTTTAGAATGTCACACCCTGACACATGAAAAAGGGACTTTCACACCAAAACTGAGAAAAACAAATTTAATCCACATACTTTTCATATTAGTTAAAATTCTTCCACTGCCAAAAGAACCCTCCTGCTATAAATTTTTTAAAAGTCCATTATCCCATAATTGTTCTTATATCCCTCCCAAAGCTTATAATATTACCACTGTGATTATCTGATAAATTCTCCATCCATTTACTCTCACCAAGGAGCAAAAGAAAATGCACAATGAGAATTGAGTATTTTGAAATAAGGCATTAATTCTTCAGTGGAATTGTTAGCAAGAGAACTTTCAGGTTCAAATACAAATCCCAAACTTGAGACAAACTTTTCCAAAATATCCAAAGACAGTAAAAACAAATTAACGTGGGTAAATGTACTTAGGTTTATGGTATTACAAAGCAAACCTCAGTACATAATAATCATGTATTATGTATCCATAATTATGTATTGATACATAATACTAACCATTTGGTATTATGTAACATTATCTGATACCAATTATTTGAATAATCATGACTTAATAGACCCTCTTAAGTCTTTGCATTTAAAAATTCAGTGTTTACTGACCATCTGCACTCAAGCTACTCATATATTTGTATCTGATTGACTACATGGATCATTACTAGTTAATCATGCCTGGATATTTTGCTTCATGACATTTGTAATACATAAATCATCAAAAAGAAATTATACAACAAAAAAACCTGGCTAAATCCAAATTTCTAATTCAAAATACATCCTCTCAATAGCAAAAAAAACAAAGAACCTAATTTAAAAACGGGCAATAAAAACTCTGAATAGACATTTTTCCAAAAAAGACATACAAATAGCAGGTATATGAAAAGGTACTAAATATAACTAATCATCAGAGAAATGCTAATCAAAACCACAGTGACATATCACCTCACACCTGTTAAGATGGCTATACCCCATAATATTCTGAAATAAAAAAAAAAAACTTAAAAAAAAGTCTAGTGATAACAAGTATTGGTGAGGGTGTAAAAAAAGTGAATGCTCTTACATCATTGGTGAGAATCCAAATTGGTACAGCCATTATGGAAAACAGTATGGAGGGTCTTCATATTTTTTAAAAAATCTAGGTACAAGTTTTCTGAAAACTGAAGCAGTGACTTGTACTAATGCAACAGATTTTGGTAAAGAAAGTATTGTTATCCAAGTCAACTGGCCTGGACTGCTCCCATGAATAATCACCTGAGGCTGGGCACGGTGGCTCACACCTGTAATCCTAGCACTCCGGGAGGCTGAGGCGGGCCGATTGCTTGAGGTCAGGAGTTCGAAACCAACCTGAGCAAGAGTGAGACCCCCGTCTCTACCATAAATAGAAAGAAATTAATTGGCCAACTAATATATATAGAAAAAATTAGCCGGGCATGGTGGCGCATGCCTGTAGTCCCAGCTACTTGGGAGGCTGAGGCAGCAGGATTGCTTGAGCCCAGGAGTTTGAGGTTGCTGTGAGCTAGGCTGACCCAATGGCACTCACTCTAGCCTGGGCAACAAAGTGAGACTCTGTCTCAAAAAAAAAAAAAATAATAATAATAATCACCTGGGCTTGTTTTTCTGGTAGTAACTATTACTCCTGAAAACTGCTTGGGTTTTTTTTTGGGGGGGGTAGTAAAAAATTTAAGATAGGACTACCATGCAATACAGTCATCCCACTATTGGGTATATATCAAAAGGAAATAAAATCAATATCTTGAAGAAATATCGGCACCCCTATTTTCATTGCAGCAATATTGACAATAGCCAAGGTATGGAATCAACCTAAATGTCCCACTGATAGATGAATAAAGAAAATGTGATATGTGTGTGTGTGTATATATATATATACATGCACACACACATACACACACAATGGAATATTATTCAGCCTTGTGCAACAACATGGATAAACTGGGAGAACATTACACTAAGTGAAATAATCCAGACACAGAAAGACAAATACTGTGTGATCACACTTATATGTAGAATTGTAAAAAAGTTGAACTCATAGAAGCAGAGAGCAGAAGAGTAGTTGCCAGGGGCTGGGGGAAGAGGAGTGAAAAGATGTTGGTCAAAGGATATAAACATTCAATAATAAAATGAATAAGATATGGAGATCTTACATACAGCACAGTGACTACAGTTACTGATAACGTATTGTGCACTTGACTTTGCTAAGAGAGTAGATCTTAAGTGTCCTCACCACACACACACACACACACACACAAAATGGTAAATAAGTGTTGTGATGGATGTGTTCATTTAATTGTGGCAATGATTTCACAATGTATAGCAACTGTATCAAATCACCATGTTGTATACCCTGAATATATATAATTTGTTAAATGTACCTCAATAAAGCTAGAAGAAAAAAAATACACCCTCTTTTAATGCAGCTGAAATAAATGGAGAAGAATATGTTGCCATGGTGATGAGTCTCTCTTTAAATTCATGACCTTGAACCTCACCTAGACCTGGACTGGCTCCTGCCTCCAAGCAGCCATACTATTCTTCCTTAGTTTATTCGCTATCTGCTTGCTTATTCTCACTCTCATTTGATGACCTTTCTTCCTAGTTCACTGAGAAATTGCAAGAATATGAAGAGAACACCTGCAGACCCCTACCACCTGGAAGGCTAACATTGCCTGCTGAATTTACCCTTTTCAGATCTGGCTGGATCACTACTGGTTTTTATCAGCTGGGAAGCACCACTTACCATCTCCTTCTTATCTTCCTGGAAGTGCACATCCACAAACATTTTCCCAACAACATAAGGGAGGGCACTTTCAATAAAGTTTACACATTTGTCCCATTGAGGCAGCAAAGTCGTGGTTCCCTGGATGACCTGCGGGAGATCATTGATTCAGAGTGAAGTTCATTTGAATAAAACCTATGGCTGAAAAAAATTCAAAAAATCTGAAGCAAACAGTCTAGAAAACATTGCACATCCCAACCCATATACATGTGTCAGACAGTAGAGGCAAAGGTGAAATCAGATGAATAAAAAAAATCCTGCTTGGCTGGGCGCGGTGGCTCACGCCTGTAATCCTAGCACTCTGGGAGGGCGAGGCAGGAGGATCGCTCAAGGTCAGAAGTTTAAAACCAGCCTGAGCAAGAGTGTGACCCCATCTCTACTATAAATAGAAAGAAATTAATTGGCCAACTAAAAATATATAGAAAAGAAATTAGCCGGGCATGGTGCTGCATGCCTGTAGTCCCAGCTACTCGGGAGGCTGAGACAGGAGGATCGCTTGAGCCCAGGAGTTTGAGGTTGCTGTGAGCTAGGCTGATGCCATGGCAATCTAGCCCAGGCAATAAAGTGAGATTCTGTCTCGAAAAAAAAAAAAAAATCCTGCTTGTCACCAGTTATATTTAAATCTACACGAAAATGTCTCAACAGTGAAAAATAATGTATTTCTTCTTTTCTTCCAATTTTCTCCATTAAACAAAGGATCTGGACTATGGTATAGCTTCTCTGTAGTCCGCAGGGACATGAGAGGATGGTGTTCAAGTGTCCAGATAGTATTTAATATCTACTGAGAAGTAAAGTTCTACTGATAAATGTCTAGAATCAATGGGTGACCAAGTTCCTACCTAATAAAGGTTTCCTTGCTCCTGGTAGTACACTCAATGAGGCAGACCAGGAGAACATGGTCCACCATGAGCAACCCAGGGAGAATATTTACATGTGTCATAGCAAAGAACACACTGGTAAACAAGTAAAATAAAGATGTAAACGCTTTTCCCATCTGTCCCAATTATACCATTACAAGAAAACATTTACAAACAAGTAAGGAGGTTTCAAAGCAGGACCTGGAAGCCTCAGAAGTTTACTCTTGGGGATGAAAGGAGAGAAATAAATACAGTTTAAGTTGCTCTTGGAAGGTGGGGCGCAGACAGGCAGTGAGGAAGGGAGGCGCTGAGAATGGTGGCTGGAAGTGCCCCTTACACCATGTTAGACCCAGGTTGTTGGAGCAGGGTGAATAGGATTGAGGCTTCAGTTCATCTATTCTTCCTCTTCTTTCTGGTAACACAACCCCTCTCAGAGGTAAGGGATAAATCTATTTTTTTAAAGCTCTAGAGAAAGAGATTCTACAACCTTCTCTGGCAATTCGATATTATATTTAGCACTTCATGCCCAAAAAACATCCCCTCATACCTAACCTCAAATTTTCACACAATATTTCTTACACCTCTCTCTCTCTCATTCTCTTCACAGTGGGGGTGGAAAGCAGCTGGGTATCATCTTTTATGTGATCCACAGGAGTTAAAAATACACACGCACACAAAAAAATATCTACTTGTTTCGTATCTTAACCCTTTGATATGATCTGAATAAATACAGTTGTTTTATGTTGTTCTCTATAAAGTGGCATTATATTCTAGTGACTTTAAAGGTTCAAAATGTACCCAAATAATTGTACTACTCTTCAAGACTAATAGCCCATTCAGAATTCCTGTACTTTACTAGTTGTTCTAATAACAAAAATGTTTGTTAAATGAAATCATAGCTTATAAGATTTGCCATTCAGGTCATGCTGGAAACTCAGACTTGTGGGGGTAGGGGGGAAAAAGGCATTTATTGAAACCTTAAAATCTGTACCCCCATAATATGCCGAAATAAAAAATAAAATATGCGTGATGTGCATCAATTCTTTCAATTAATAAACTTAACTTTTTAGAGCACCTTTAAAAAAAAAAAAAAGATTTGCCATTCGCTTAACTTGAAGTTGATGGAAAAATAAGCCTAAAACATTTTTTTTTTTGAGACAAAGTCTCACTCTGTTGCCCGGACTAGAGTGCCATGGCATCAGCCTAGCTCACAGCAACCTCAAACTCCTGGGCTCAAGTGATCCTCCTGTCTCAGCCTCCTGAGTAGTTGGGACTACAGGCATATGCCACCATGCCTGGCTAATTTTTTCTATATATTTTAGAAGGCCAATTAATTTCTTTCTATTTTTTTAGTAGAGATGGGGTCTCACTCTTGCTCAGGCTGGTTTCAAACTCCTTACCTTGAGCGATCCACCTGCCTCAGCCTCCCAGAGTGCTAGAATTACAGGCGTGAGCCACTGTGCCTGGTCTAAAATATTTTTTTAAAGTCACAAAATCCTTAAGTCCTCTAGTGGTGAGAATTACTCAGACACAAACCTCAGAAACGAAGAGGAGAGTAACACCCGTGTAAGTTCAGAGGCGAGCAAGGATGGAAGAGAAGCACAAATTAAAGAGCCAGATGAGTGGGGGGAGAAGAAAAGCATCCCAGGCAATTGAGTGAGGTCACAGAGGGGACTAAATTGGAGCCTTTTGGACCTAGCCAAATTAGGAGAGATTCAAAGATCAAAGATCTAGGAAAAATTAAAGATAAAACTCTATATCAAATTAAAAATGAAACTTTACCATATACTACATATATCATGCACAATTTGAATATTCAGAATACTGAAAATGAAAGATAGTTACAAGTATGTCACTAAGAAATGTTCAAACTATAATTACAATGGCCCAGTTAAAAATGGGAATACGTTGATAACAGAGAGTGAAAACAATGTGATGGCCTGAAGTACTGCTCTAAATATATTTATATAGCCCCATCAAAGTAGTGCTTGAGTGTACTTTACTGTTTATAAGTTATACCTAAATAAAAAGAAATAAAGCAAAAAGTAAAGCAGTGTTTGGGCTGCAACTCTCCCTCCCCCATCCAATCCCTAGAGATGATTTTTACTGGATCAGTTAATGGACTGTTCCAGCATGCAAAGTTATTCAGTGATGTAACATTGCAACCTTCTTAAACTTACCCGTGAGAATTCCAGCCACCTATACTGAAAGCGCCTGCTAAGGTTTGGAATTCTGGAATAAACCATTCTCCACACCAAATAGTTGGCAATGGTCCTGTCAACAGAGAGAGATGCACATTTATCATATTTTAGGTCAACATCTCATGCTCTGCAGAACACCTTGAGAAAAACAGTTGGCAAAGCTCCGTGGAGGGACTTCTTGCTCATACAAAAATGCAGAACTGTCATTTGAGAAATGACATAAGATGATACAACGTCAATAAGCACAGTCACAATTGGCTTGCCTTTTGTCACCTAATGCAGATAGATGAAATAAAGATTCCAGCCCCAGGCCTCAGAGTGAACATTTTGCTTTTCCTCTCAGCATATAGAGTCCACTGTTTCACAGCCTTTCATGTCCAGAAATTGTGAATATTTCTGAGTTACAGTAGGTCTTTAAATAATGTCATTGCATTCAATAGCTTTTCGTTATAACATCGATAAGAAAAAAATAATCAATTCTGGCCAGGGCCACTGTTTGTGTGGAGTTACCATGTTCTCCCCATATCTCTGAGGGTTTTCTCCAAGTGGTCCAGTTTTCTCCCACATCCCAAAGCTCTACACATGAAGAGTCTAAGTTGTCCCAGTTTGAGTGCAGGTGTGTGTACAAGCGTGCCCTGCAACAGGATGGCGTCCTGGCCAGGACTGGGTCGTGCCTGGTGTCCTGAGCTACTGGGATGAGCTATGGCCACCCAAGATGCTGAACTTCAATCAGCAGGTCAATAATTAGCTTGTTTTTATTCATCTTTCTTAAATGTATATATAGCTCAAATGTATTTCAATGTTTAATACTAGAAGTGTTTGGGTCTTTATTTAGAAGTCTGGTGATATTTCTATGACAAGAAACAAGCTGTTTCTTGTTTATATCAATTGAACTCTTGTTTATATCAATTATCCTATGGTAAAATTGTTTGCTTTATAAGTCATTTCACTTAAAGTCACAGTTTCCAAGAACCTATCCATGACATTAAGTGAGGACTTACTATGTTAGGTGACTTGATAAAATGCATATGTATTCTTTGCCTTTGGAAACTAACAGCAAAATATTAGCTAATACCAATTATCCAAATTTGTACACTAGTTCTCTATCTACTAAATGTCACTTAAGCCCTCTGATTTTATCTTTCCTTGTCATACAATGAAGATGATCTCTACCTTATGGGATTATTTTAAGGTCAAAATAAATAACAAAATGCAAAGAGTAAATTCCTAGGTTTGTCATTTACTTCCAAATGTATGAACAATCCCATATGCTCATGTAATGCCCATGATACATATTTTTTTAAATCTGTTACATGGTTTTTTTTTTTTGAGACAGAGTCTCACTGTGTTGCCTGGGCTACAGTGCCATGGTGTCAGCCTAGCTCACAGCAACCTCAAACTCCTGGGCTCAAGTGATGCTCCTGCCTCAGCCTCCCGAATAGCTGGGACTACAGGCATGCACCACCATGCTAGGCTAATTGTTTCTATATATTTTTAGCTGCCCAATTAACTCTTTCTATTTTTAGTAGAGACGGGGTCTCACTCTTGCTCAGGCTGGTTTCGAACTCCTGACCTTGAGCAATCCGCCCAGAGTGCTAGGATTACAGGCATGAGCCACCACACCCAGCCTAGCTCTGTTACATTGTAAGCGTTGCCTTTCTCTATAAGCAAAAGATAAGCTGACCTCAGAAGGATGTGTGACCTGAGTTAATTTCTAACTCAATAGTGATGATGTATTTTTAACGACCCATCCCCTCCCAGCTGTGCCATTACCATGGTGACTAATAACGCACATTCCTGAGATGGCTTTTCCATCTGCAACCATGTGAGAGCAGTGTGACATGGCAATGCTCACCAGCCCATCAAGAACAATGCACGTTCTCATCTGCACAGAGCTCCGACAAAGTGGATATGCACTCTATCAGTAAAATATTTTTCAGCATATACACCTAATATGTGGATGTTTAATTTATATAGAGATAAACTAACAGACTGTTAGGAAAATTTTTAACAAATAGAGAAATTTTCTTCAGAAGTCATTAATCTTTCAAACACCACTGGATTGGCCGGGCGCGGTGGCTCAAGCCTGTAATCCTAGCTCTTTGGGAGGCCGAGGTGGGCGGATCGTTTGAGCTCAGGAGTTCGAGACCAGCCTGAGCAAGAGCGAGACCCCATCTCTACTATAAACAGAAAGAAATTAATTGGCCAACTAAAATATATATAGAAAAAATTAGCCGGGCATGGTGGCACATGCCTGTAGTCCCAGCTACTTGGGAGGCTGAGGCAGCAGGATTGCTTGAGCCCAGGAGTTTGAGGTTGCTGTGAACTAGGCTGACGCCACGGCACTCACTCTAGCCTGGGCAATAAAGTGAAACTCTGTCTCAAAAA
>VSMD01072097.1:0-33955 GCA_008750895.1 Mirza zaza | reverse complement strand
GCTGGTGAGTATATGTGGTGCTTGTTTTTCCATTCTTGGGATACTTCACTTAGTAGTATGGGTTCCAGCTCTAACCAGGAAAATATAAGATATGCTATATCACCGTTGTTTCTTAGAGCTGAATAGTACTCCATGGTAGACATTGGCCTAGGTAAAGAATTTATGAAGAGCCCCAAAGCAATCGCAGCAGCAACAAAAATAAACAAATGGGACATGATCAAATTAAAAACCTTCTGCACAGCCAAGGAAACTGTCCTTAGAGTGAATAGACAACCTACAGAATGGGAGAAAATATTTGCTTTCTACACATCTGATAAAGGGCTGATAACAAGAATGTATATGGAACTTAAGAAAATCAACAAGAAAAAATCAAACAACCCCATCAATAAATGGGCAAAGGACATGAACAGAAACTTTTCAAAAGAAGACAGAATAATGGCCAGCAAACATATAAAGCAGTGCTCAACATCTCTAATCATTAGGGAAATGCAAATCAAAACTACAATGAGATATCACCTTACTCCAGTGAGAATGGCCTCTATCAAAAAAGTTCCAAAATAACAAATGCTGGCATGGATGTGGAGAGTTTAGAAGTCTTACACTGCTGGTAGGACTGCAAATTAGTACGACCACTGTGGAAAGTAATTTGGAGATAACTGAAAGAGCTAAAAATTGAAATAGCATTTGATCCAGCAATCCCACTACTAGGCATCTATCCAAAGGAAAAAAAGACATTCTATAATAAAGACATCTACACTCAAATGTTTATAGCAGTGCAATTCACAATTGCAAAGATATGGAAACAACCCAATGCCCATCAATACATGAGTGGATTAATAAAATGTGGTATATGTATATACCATGAATACTACTAAACTACAAAAAAATGGTGATCTAGCACCTCTTATATTATCCTGGATAGAGATTGAGCCCATCCTTCTAAGTGAAGTATCAAAAGGATGGAAAAACATGTACCTCATGTACTCGTCATCAAATTGGTACTAACTAATCAACACTAAGGTACTCACATGGTAGTAATACTCATTGGGTGCCAGTCAGGTGGGGGTGGGGTGGGGAGGTGAGGGGTGGAAGAGGTTGGGGGTAAACTCACAGCTAATGGAAACAGGGCACACTGTATGGGGGAAGGACATGCTTGTAGCCCTAGCACGGGCAAGGCAAACACCTTTAATGTAACCAAAACGTTTGTACCCCCATAATATCCTGAAATAAAAAAAAGAAAAAAAAATGAAAAACAAAACAAAACAAAACAAAAAAAAAAACCGAGACACAAGCACACACATTAGCTTAGGCCTAAACAAGGTCAATATCATCAACATCACTGCTTTCCATCTCCATGTCTTGTCCCACTGGGAGATTTGCATGAGCAACACTACAGATGGAGCTGTCATCTCCTTTGATAACAATGCCTTCTCTTAAAGGTATTTAAGAGGTACCTTCAAGAGATTGTTTTACAGATGGCTTTTTATTTAATAGGCAGAATGATCACACTCTAAAGTAACAATTAAAGGGGTAGTATAATAAATATATAAACCAGTAACATAGTAACATAATCATTTATTCTCCATACATAATAATATGAGCTAGACTTTTATAAGGCTGGTAACACAGTAGGTTTGTTTTCAATAGCATCACCACAAACACGTGAGTAATGCCCGTGGCTACACTGTAAGACTGTTTCAGCTCCATTATAATCTTATGGGACCAACGATATACATGAAATGCATCACCGACCCAGGTGTTGTGCAGTGCCTGACTGTACTCTCTTTGAAGAAATAATAAAAAAAAATGTCAGTGGTATGATTTTTCATGTGATCTGCATACATCTGAAAGTGTTTAATTTGTGCTTTGGTCTAAATCTGTGGTCTCCAACTCCCAGGCTGCAGATTGGTGCAGGTCTGTGGGTCCGTGGTCTGTTTGGCGCTGGGCTACTGGCGCCAGATGGGTGAGCAAGGCTCCACTGGTGTTTGCGGCGCTCCCCATCACCTGCCTCACCGCGTGGGCTCGGCCTCCCGTCAGATCAGCAGTGGCACTGGACTCTCGTGCGAGCTGGAACCCTCCTGTGGACTGCGCATGGGAGAGACCTAGGTTGCACGATTCTTGTGAGAGTCTGGTGCCTGATGATCTGCGGTGGACCTGGGGCAGTGGTGCTGGTGTTGAGTGGTGCGACTGCAAGTGCAGATTGTCACTGGCAGAGAGGTTTGATAGCACAATGAATACGCATGCGCTTGGGTCATGTCATCCCTGAACACCACTCTCCGCCTCCCAACCCTCTGTCCATGGAAGAATTGTCTTCCATGAAACCAGTCCCTAGTGTCATAAAGGTTGGGGAGGACCACTGCAACATGATGGCATTTAGAGGTAGGGCCTTTGGGAGGTGATTAGGTCATGAGGGGAGAGCCCTCATAAAAGGGATGCGTGTGATAAGGCCTCGGAGAACTGCTTTGCCATTCCTCCTTGTAAAGACACAGCAGGAGTGCACCCCTGTGAGAAATGGGCCCTTACCAGACCCCAATTCTGCCCGAGCACAGCCTCCAGAGCCATGAGAGATAAACGCTTCTTGTTCATAAGTTAAACCAGATTATAGTATTGTTGTTATAGCATCTTGAACTAAGAGAGTTTGTCCTTTGAAAAATAAAAAGGGAAACAATCATAAGACATCATTTTGATGAGGTGTTTTAAATTTTAGAATTTTCTCTGAAACAGAAGACGATGAAGGCGATATATTGAGTATGCCCCTTTAGAACCCCTGAAGGGAACACATGTGCCCTATGAAGGTATACAACTGTTACATACCTATAATAATTAAAAATAAAAAATAAAAGAACTCCATGAAAGCTTGTTATTGCACATAATTTTTGACTGCAATCTAATATATCATTATTTTCCTCTATATGATGGCAAATAACCTATCACATTGCTCTTCTTAATTCTTGTATTTGTAGTGTAGGGAGACTAGACACAGCAAAAATTACATCCAAGTTATGGCTAATATAATTTCCAAGTGATTGACCTTCTCTTCTCTCTGGCATGTTTTGTATATTTGAATTTAATTGAACTAAACATAACAGAAAATTCAGGCATGGAGCCAGCATCCTTCTTGATTGACCCTGTTCTGAATGCCAACTCCTGAAGGAGGTTCAAGAACAGACCAACCTCTCCAGGCAGTGTTTAAAATAGATTCTGCTACTAAGCAACATGACACAGCTATACACCTGCTACAACTGGGAAGAGCTTCTCCAAGACTTTACATGTGTTTAACAGTAGGTAAACATTGTCATTTGTCACCCATATGGCTTTGCCTGCTGAAGCTTGTGCAACACACTGAGCTTTCTTGGGGGAAGCAGCTGGAGCATTAGTCAAACAATCCATCTTTTTTCAGGGTTTGATAATGATGAGAATTCAAATGGTTAATGAATAAGCTTCCATGTTTTGTGTACTGTTCTAACAATTCTCAGTGTAAACAAGGCCCACAACATCGTGTTCAAGTCTCAAAAAGAAGACTACAATTTAACGCAGGTGAAGCTGTAGAAGACCATACTATGAGAGCAACTCTAAAAATAGGGAAGAGCATGGGAAGGAAATAAAAATCACCTGGAAGATTTTTCCTTATCAGTACTAATGTCAGGCAGGTCATCAAAAACTGTTTTATATAATAGGTGTTAAAGAGGACTTTTGCAAATTTTAAAGTCAATGTGGCCATAACAAGACCAATTTTGCCAAGAGGAATGTATGCATTTTAAATTGAATCCAAAATTTATGGAATACAATAATAAGAGCCCTATTGTACATATTTTCATTTAATTACATGTTTATGGTTCTCATGTCCATTTTGAAGCAGATAGCAGGGCCTTTGGGCAAGCTTCAAATGCTTAGTAGACTTAGATATCAGATAATGTCAAACTTTTTAGATATTAGAGAAGATCCTGAAAATATTTCTTCTCAGAATGACTACATATTAAATCTAGATGTTGGGGAAAGAAACACATTTTGCCCTGAGTTCTCTTCTGGACGTATTATCCAGTGAAATGTTAAAAGAAATATAAAAAATTTCTAATAATAAATATGGTGGTTTTGTATTGAATACAGTGGTCATAAGGAAGATGCACATTAATTACCAAAATTTATAAAAATGCCACCTCTTCCATGGGCTAATGACTACATTCTCCTGAGATGCATGAATATTCACAGAAAGAAAAGGAATGTCTTACTCCTGGCATTTACACTATATCTTGGGGGCACTGATATTTCCTTGGAAAACTCCCCATGGATTTCCTCCAAAATATTAATTGACCAGAATAGTTCTCAAGTCCGTTCCTGAACCAATTACTCCCCAAGAAATAGGATTACTGTTAGACAAACCAATTTAAGACATATATGCAGGTAAGCACCCACTGTGGCACAGCCCCGTGGGGAAGAGAATATTGAATAACATTGGAAGTCTAAGAAAGAAGGAAGGGAGGAATTGATGCTAAGTAGACCCATTCACAGATCTATTACACTAAGATTTAAATGTTACAATACTTTAAAATTAAAATTATGATTACATGATTTGCTGCATCATAAGAGAAAAAAAAACTTAAGAGATATAACATTAGATAGATGGTAGATAGATATTTGATAGCCTTTATGGTTATAGGGAATTGTAATTTAATGGTGCTGAAATTAAATTGTAAAATAAACAAAATACTTTGGCAATGCTGTATTGCCAGCATACTTATAATTCCAAGATAAACTGAATTTATTATATTGGGAAGTAAAACAATCCATTATTAGAGAGTGATGAGCTAGCAGGTATCACATAAACAGAGTAACAGGGAGGAACAACACATCTCTTTTTAATTTTTTATATTTTTTATTTCCCTTTTACTTTAACTAAAAGTTTAGGATTTATGTGAACAACTATGATACTATTTTCATATACAATATTTTCAGTGGCATATCAGAACGTTTTTCCCAATGCTGTTTCTTACAATCACTATATTCTCTTGCTAAGTATAAAATATTGTAGCATGTGCCTGTTTAAAATAGTTCTTTAAAAATTACTTTCCCTCATTCTGTGCATAGCCATATGCACATTTCGAGATAATTCACTTTCTCATAAAATCTAGGATCATCAGTCTAGGATCTTTTAACTTCAAGGTCAGCTGCATTTATTGTTTTGGAATATTTAGATGCTTATAAAAACGTTTTATAATGCTAAAACCTATATTTGCAAAAATAAGATATTGACACCCTACATTCTTCTGTTTAGACAAATGAATTATTACTCTTTTCGCCAATATTGTTTTTATATCACACAATGAATATTAAAAATAATTCAGTGTAATTAATTCCAATCCATTATGTTCTAATATAAGTACACAAATGATATACTAAAAGTCACCAGGCTGTTGATAAAGAAGGTAATTCTAAACCTTGAAAGCCATAAACAAGCAAATACACACACAACATTCTTCCCTCAAATCACTGAAGAATGTAAGCAGAGTTTGAATCAGTATCAGGAAGAAGATGGGCCAAGACCATTTCTAAAGTAATTATTTTTAACATATTCCAAAAACAATTATTTTTTACACCATTGGTTATGATTAACATAGAAGGAGAAAAAGCAGAAGAAGGTGAAAGAAGGGAAGTTGTTGAGAAGGAGGAGGAATAAGGAGGAAGAAGATGAGCTGGAGAATGGGAAGAGAATAGAAGAAAAAGAACAGCTATTTCAGAAACATTTTGATCTTTTAAGAGCAAATACTAGGCCGAGGTGGTGGCTCACGTCTGTAATCCTAGCACTCTGGAAACCCAGGCAGGTGGATCACTCAAGGTCAAGAGTTTGAAAGCAGCCTGAGCAAGAGCAAGACCCTGTCTACTAAAAATAGAAACAAATTAATTGGTCAACTAAAAATACATAGAAAAAATTAGCCGGGCATAGTGGTGCATGCCTGTAGCCAGCTACTTGGGATGCTGAGGCAGAAGGATTGCTAGAGCTCAGGACTTTGAGGTTGCTGTGAACTAGGCTGACGCCATGACACTCTAGCCTGGACAACAGAGTGAGACTCTGTCTCAAAAAAAAAAAAAAAAAAAAAAAAGAGTAAATACTGTATCAAGTATTTTTTTAATACACATAAAATGTAATTTTCTCTTTTTTTTTCTTTTTGAGACAGGGTCTTGTTCTGTCACCCAGGCTGGAGTACAGTGGTGCAATCATAGGTCACTATACCCTCAAAAGTCTGGGCTTAAATGATCCTCCTCCCTCAGCCTCCAGAGGAACTGGAACTACAGGCACGTGCCTTAAGTGATCCTCCAGGCTTGGCCTCCCAAAGTGCTGGGATCACAGGCATAAGCCACTGAACCCAGCAAGAATCTAACTCTTACTGCGAGTTTCAATCTGAATATGTAGGAAGCTTCTGTTCTAAAAGGTTAACAACATATATTTATTACAAATACTATTTATTTTTTAAATATTGAGGACCTATAAAAACAATTTTTAATCAAATCAGGATAATTGGGATAACCATCAACTTAAGCATTTATATTTTAGTTATTTTAAATCATACTATAACTTATTGTAGACTATAGTCACTTTGTTCTACCATCAAATATTGTTCATTCTAACTATATTTATGCCTATTTTATATTTATAAATATAAAATATATTTATAATACATTTAATATAAATATATTTATTTATATTAAAACATTACCTCTACTTTATAAATATACACAACTATTATATGCCCATAATAATTAAAAAGTTTAAAAATTAATTTTTTAATAAAATCCGTAATATATTATTAAAACTAATATCTCCTTTTAATATTAAAAAAACACTATTACATCTCAGATTTAAGTCTACTTAAATTTCAGTCATATTGCCAACATGTTGAATTAATGGCTAAACTTATGATCAAAAATTTCTATAAAGTTATGGAGTCAAACTTGTTTAAATTGTTACTTTATTCTGGAAATATACAAATATTTCCCAGATATTTTTATATTTTATAATCTGATAATTACTATTTAGAAAAGAAAAAGTGTTTTGAAGTGTATTTTATGTAATTATTCTATTTTTCTACTATTTCATAGATTTCGTTTTGCTACAATTAAATCTTAGTAGAAGAGTAAAGACCTTCGCCTTGAAATTGCTTTGTATCAGAATAATTACAAGGCTTATTATCAAAACAAATAACTCCAGATTACTTGTCATTATGGCCATAGAAGGATTAATTAAAATATTATTATTATTATTATTATTTTTTTTTTTTTTTGAGACAGAGTCTCACTTTATTGCCCAGGCTAGAGTGAGTGCCATGGCATCAGCCTAGCTCACAGCAACCTCAAACTCCTGGGCTCAAGCAATCCTAACTGCCTCAGCCTCCCAAGTAGCTGGGACTACAGGCATGCGCCACCATGCCCGGCTAATTTTTTCTATATGTATTAGTTGGCCAATTAATTTCTTTCTATTTATAGTAGAGATGGGGTCTCGCTCTTGCTCAGGCTGGTCTCGAACTCCTGAGCTCAAACGATCTGCCCACCTCGGCCTCCCAGAGAGCTAGGATTACAGGCTTGAGCCACCGCGCCCGGCCTAAAATATTATTGATACATATCTACAACTATACAAAATAAATTGTTTGAATTAATTCCAATCAAATTTATAGTGTTTGAATTACAATAAGAAAACAAACAATAGAATTTTGCATAAATTATATTATTAATTTCTTAATACATGGAATTTGCATATTATTTTTGTGGGTCATTAAAATTTGCATAAAATTTGTCACAAATATGAAAATATTTAATTATAATTATTACTGTCATTATGAAGATAAGTATTGTAATAAGATCTTTAACAACATTTTCTCACTTATTTTTTAAAACAATCCAAACTGTTAATGTTATGAAAGTATTAATAGCAACATTGACCTTCATTGTATGTTTTGTTTGTATCTGTTTTAACTATAGTCAGGATTATACTCCCAATCAGAAAGTGAATATTTTCATATATATGTATTAAATATTAGTCAATCAAGAAAAATGTTTTAAAGAGCTTAAGTGAGTGTTCAAATGTGAATAATTATAAAATTATTCAAAGTTTTACAAAGATATTTAATTACCACTGGATGTTTAATGATTTAGTAAACCATTTTACTAAATTATATTTATCCATGGATTCTCAGATACAGACATAGCATGAATTTTTATTAATTTTAAAATGCCACTTCTACTTTCTCACTTTTTTTTCATCTGAGACCATTATATTAAATCATAACTTTCTGAAGGCATTTTAGCTAGTGACAGACCTAAAAAATTACATATACTTTGCTTTCTGATCATTTAACTTAACATACTCTTGCCAAAAGAATAGAAAACGACATCTGTATTCTAATCTCTTATCTCTAAATCCACTCTTCCCAAGTCTGTATTGTAATGAAAGAACTAGGAATCATTGATGGGCCTTATTTCCTGACTTCTTTGCCAGCTGTCTTCCTAGCAGAAGATTGGGAGCACTGGAGGGGTTTGGAAATGATAGTTGATTTCTAACTTCTAGGTGTTGTTGGCTCCCTCAGAACCAGACTTATGCTTTCATGGCCTTTCAAAGACTCCAGCCACATCCAGGCAACTGTCCTTTCCACAAATGGCTGAGCACTAGCTCTGCATGAGCCTTCCACTGAGCTACCAGCTTTTTTTCTTTTTTTTTTTTTTTTTTTGAGATAGAGTCTCACTTTGTTGCCCCAGCTACTGTGCTGTGGCCATCAGTCTAGCTCACAGCAACCTCAAACTCCTGGGCTCAAGCGATCCTCCTGCCTCAGCCTCCCTAGTAGCTGGGACTACAGGTACACGCCACCACGTCCAGCTAATTTTTTTTTTTTATATATATTTTTAGTTGGTCAATTAATTTGTTTCTATTTTTAGTAGAGACAGGGTCTCGCTCTTGTCAAGGCTGGTGTCGACCTCCTGACCTTCAGCAATCCATCCGCCTCGGCCTCCCAGAGTGCTAGGATTATGGGCATGAGCCACAACGCCTGACCTGAGCTACTAGCTTTGATAAAGCCAACTTCTTTTTCCTCCAGTCAGTCTCTTTTCTTGTTGTAGACGCTTTCTGCTTCCATTATGAGCTCTGATTTATCTTCTTATTTTTAAAAATGTTTAGTACTCATAATCCTCTACATTAAATGACTTCTATTTATAGATCTACTTGTCTTTTTTGTTTTATTTTATGTCTTCACTGAGTTTTTTTTTTTTTTTTTTTTTTTTTGAGACAGGGTCTCACTCTGTTGCCAG
Source organism: Mirza zaza (assembly GCA_008750895.1). Lineage (NCBI taxonomy): Eukaryota > Metazoa > Chordata > Mammalia > Primates > Cheirogaleidae > Mirza > Mirza zaza. The sequence goes on along the minus strand of VSMD01072097.1, from coordinate 24,664 downwards.
GGCTGGAGTGCCATGGCATCAGCCTAGCTCACAGCAACCTCAAACTTCCTGGGCTTAATGATCCTTCTGCCTCAGCCTCCCAGCTAGCAGGGACTACAGGCACATGCCATTGTGCTTGGCTAATTTTTTCTATTTTTAGTTGTCTGGCTAATTTCTTTCTATTTACAGTAGAGACAGGGGTCTCACTCTTGCTCAGGCTGGTCTCAAACTCCTGAACTCAAGCAATCCTCCTGCCTCGGCCTCCCAGAGTGCTAGGATTACAGACATGAGCCACTGCCCCTGGCCTTTCAGTGAGTTCTGACTAGAGCACTCCAAAAAAAAAAATTCTCTGTCAAATATTAATTAGTTAGACTTTCTATTCTAAACTTTGTTTAACCTATCAATAATGCATGATCTCTTTCTTCATCAACAGTATTTTCAGTTAGATGATCTGACTGATGTGGAAAAATGAGTGGCTAAGTGATGAAAATGTGAGTTTAGTGAATGTCCTCATAACCATAAAATGTTTAGAACTGTCTAGTAATGAATATTTCAATGGAAAAGAAATTCTAGTTTGCTGAAGGGAAGTTATTCAATAAGAAACTAGAAGATCGTATAAGTAGTGTGCCCCATAGTTGCTTAAATAAATAAATGTCAAGAATAAGAGAAGAGAATAAATTAAGAATGATTATAATTTGTTCTGATATAAGTCAGGTGCACTTGAAAGAGGAATCAAATTTTAGGAAAAGGAGAAATATGGGAAAAAGAAAGGAATGAGAAGGGATAGAGGGAGAGAGAAAAAGAACACATAATGGGAAAGGGACTAAGGAAAAAATTAAAGGGAGCTAGGGCACAGTGACATGTGCCTATATAGTCCCAGCTACTCAGGAGGCTGAGGTGAGAGTTCAAGGCCAGCTTGGGAAACATAGGAAGACCTCATCTCAAAATATATTTTAAAAATAATAAAAGAAAAAAAAGTATGCACAAAGTTTAATACTAGATTATTTTAAGAAATCAAATATAATGTGATTGTGGAAATAGAATCACTCACGAATAGCAATCGAGATTTTTTTGGAAACTATTAATTTCACATTTAATATCAGAGGATCTTTGCGGCTAATAGTAAAGAGCATGGATTTGAGGACCAAGTGCATCACAGTAAGAAAATGAAAGTTTAATATTTTCTTAGGAACGGAATCCTGACTTACTATGTAATCTTGGGGAAATTATTTAATATCTCAGACTCATAGCATCCTAGTTAGCACAGTGGAGACAGTCATTTTCAGCTTCCAATATTTAAGTTCATATGACAATGAGCACATATTTATCAAGAGCCTATAATGTAATAGAAGCAAAATCTATTATTACATTTAAAAAATAACTTCTAGATTTTGTTAAATTTTTTAAAAATAATAAATTGTCAACATACAGAATCATATACTAGTGACTTAGACATTAACAGATAGTCATTGAGTTTCTTTTCTGTACCGCTTACATTCCAAGGACCTAAGAATAAAGCAGAACTCAAAAACATACAAAAAAAATCCCTAATCTCATGGCGCAAATAATTTAGTGGGGGAGACAATTAATAAATACATAAAATATCCGATGGCGCTAACAAATGATAGAAAACAATATAAAATAGGGGAAGGGGGACAGAAAGAGAAGAAGAGTCACTGTGTCTTAATTTATTTACGACGATCAAGGAATGCCCTTTGTAAGATAATATTAAAGATCCAGCAGAAGTGAGGAACAAACTATGCAAGTATCTAGAGAAGAGCATTCCAGGCAGAAGGAACAGTAGTGCAAACCACTGAGTAGTAGTAGTGATAGGGTGGAGGAACAGCAGTGAGGGGCTGTGGCTAGAAGATAGTGCATGAGAGGAGGTGCCAGAAGATGCTGGGAACGTAGCTGGAGTGATTATGTTGGGTCTTGTTCATTATAGTTTGGATTTAAGACTTTCTTCTTAGAAGAAAAGCCATTCAAATGTTTGAGAAGAGGGACAGTTGTGCTTTAACATCTGGCTACTGATAAATTATGAGGATATAGGATCCATAATGAAAGCTGAGTGAGATTTGCAGAATATTTTTTTCAAATAAAAAATGAAGATGGCTTTTCATATTATCAATTCGTAGATATCATAAAAAGTATTTGAATTCCAGATCTACTTTTGAGGAAGCCCACGGAACTTAGTGATGGATTTGATGATGAACAATAGGGACTTCAACATTACAAAATGAAACTATCAAAATTATAACATTTAAAAATATAATGTTTCCTGTAATCCTAGCAATCTTGGAGGCCAAGATAGGTGGATCATTTGAGCTCAGGAGTTCAAGACCAGCCTGAGCAAGAGCGAGACCCTGTCTCTACTAAAAAATAGAAAGAAATTAATTGGCCGACTAAAAATACATAGAAAAAATTAGCCAGGCATGGTGGCACATGCCTGTAGTCCCAGCTACTTGGGAGGCTTAGACAGAAGGATTGCTTGAGCCCAGAAGTTTGAAGTTGCTATGAGCTAGGCTGAAGCCACGGCACTCTAGCCCAGGCAACAGAGTGAGACTCTGCCTCAAAAAAAAAAAAAAATATATATATATATACGTATATATATAATGTTTGTATTGATTTGATAGTAAGTAATGGATGCTCAACGTAGCAGAAATAAAGTAGGACCAAAGATACAAAGCAGAGCTTTTTCTTAGAAGGCACAATTTTCGCAATAACCAGAGTTAAATATATGCCCTTACTTTGAACTCTAGAACTACAGAGTTTTTTAAAAAAATATGTCTGAGGGTGGAGGGTATCTTTCATTCTGGGGAAAATCTGGTAGGATCTGTTCTAAATCTCAGTTAAATGCATACATTAGCAAGGGTTTAGATATATCACTACACCAGTGAAATTGCCCAGCTTTACAACCCTCCTATTAAGATAATCTAAAACCATTCTTTTTGAATGAGAATAGTAGGAAGATTTATGACCTAGAATGCTTGTGATAAATGTACAGCTTGGCTCTGGTGCAGGAAGAGAAGATCAATGGTATAACTATGTAACAAGGGGGGTAGCATTACAGCAGTGACTTACCAACTAAATCTACTGGTTGATCCTGATTGCATTCCACATACAAATTTTATATTACCCATTTAGATTATTAACACTAATTTGCATCCAAATTATACAGTGAATACTTTGTTTTAAATAAGAATTACATTGTTGAAATCCAATTGACTAGATATGTCAGAATTCAGTGTCTTCAAATAAAAATGGCTGCTAATGATGCATTCTACATAAGGCAATGGAGAAAATATTTATTGGTAAGATGAAATACCAGCCTAAAGATTTTTATAGTCTAAAAAATTTATTCAATATTCCATATAAAGATGCCATCATACTCTAATGTCAGGTTATCTGGATAACATATAAATCATAAAAATTTAGAATTAAACAGAACTAAAAATTTGTAATAAGATTATTTCTTAATATTGAAATAAGATTAATCTTGAAATAATTTGTAATAAGAATTATTTCTTAATCTTAATTTGTAATAAGATTATTTCTTAAGGTATAAGCATTAAAATTTCATCCTTAATGACTTAAGTTACGCATTTCTGAAGGAACTGATGACACGTAGAAATGAAGATAATATTAAAAATGCAGTATAATTTCAGCCATGTAGGTATTATAACAAAAATAAAATACTTAAGTCATTTTGGCTAAATCTTTAAAAAGAAATAAGAGAAATGCTCAAGATTGAACACTTCGTCTTTATTAAAACCAAATGTTACATTTTGACTAAATACATAATTCCTTAGTAATTGATTATTAACTGTGCTTCATAGAATACTTTTATAATATAATCTTTTAATAAGTTATGATGACAGATTTCCAGATGAAGATATTTGAAATGAAGTTACTTTTATCTATTTGTTAGAAAGATTTTTTACTTATAAAACATTATTTGGGTCAATTTATCTATATTTAAATATTTTGACATTCTTTTTTTTCTTTTAATTAATAAGCCTGTGCTTTTTTTGGATATTTTGAAATTCTTTAGAAGAATGAGTCAGTTTTTCATCTGACAAAGTTAGAATGGATGTGAATAAACAAAAGGATAACATTCTATCATCTAAAGGCTTTAATAGAATCATTAAGCTCTATGATTTCATTATATCAATCATCTCACATAAGTAAAAATTCTGGACTAAAATTATATTTTAAAGTATGCCGAATGTAATCTACACTTAAGTAGATTATATTTATACATTTTAATCCTAAAGGAACCTTTGCTATTAGTTCAGAACATCCTAGGGGAGGTAAATAGGTCCAGAGTGTTTATATGACATATTTAAGGACATTTACTGGGTAGCATCAGAGAATTTCATGCATCTACTAGGTTTAGCAAATATCCAGTTAACACATAGTTATCGTCTTCTCTTCTCATGGAATCATTAATTCAACATGGCTCCAATGTCCACTAAGCCAGAACAAAGCTTCATAATGCTTCACATCAGAGTAGGTTGAGCTACCATCCCATTCACTTGTGCCTAAAGAAAAGTATTTGACTACTTTGAGCTATAGCTTTTCTACATGTTCATAAATACTGTGACATAAAAAAAATTCTATAAATCTTTTAGGACCTAGTACACTATTTTATTATAGAAATGAATAGTTATAAGGAGCAAAAGTTACATGTAAATGTATCTAGTTCTAAGCAAATATACAAAGGTATGCAGGCAGATATATGCTTAAAACTTAAATGAGCAAATCTTCCATGTGTCCATGAAAAATTCATTATCTTTACACTTAGTAATCCACCTTTTGTAAGGTAGGCCACTTTAATATTAAGAATATCTCATTTTCCCATTTTGGATTATTTTTAATTATTAATATTTCAAACCCTAAATACCAAGAGATTCTCAGGAGTATTTTCAGAATTCTTAAACTATTTCAGGGGATATTTCAAACCAAAGAGAAAATAATGTGTCTGCAACCTCTGTCGTCCTTTCTTGTCTTACATAAAGGGTATTTGTGCATAAATACATGCTGAACAGTCTATTTATACTTGATTGAGTGGACATGATCACTCTGGACACCACACTTTGGCTAACCTCAATGAATGAAATATAAAATGAAAATAAAAAAAAGGAATGTAAGATATAGGGCCAGAATATTTATTTTTGGAATCATACGTTTGTCATATTTTCTGAGAAATCTATCCAATAGTAGTTTCGATGTGTTCTTTCACAGTCTCCAGGTTTGATAGCTGTATATTAACTGTGGCTAAATTTAAAATTATTGCATATCCAAGATTTGAAATTATGCTCTTTTTCTTGTCAGGAAAATAGCCAAACATTAACCTAGAATGCTATCTTTTATTTAATAATTTACGTCTCAAATAAATGTAAGAACCCTCTCAATGAAAATGTCGTGTTATAGAGAAATCTAACCTCTCATTATGTACTTTACTCAAAAATTTATTTTTCCTCCTTTTCTAAAATTTGCTACTCTGAAAATACAGTATGAAATTCAAAGCTCAGATTTGTATGTCATGATCAATTTATAAGTTCTTAGCAATTTTTCTGTGAATATCCAAAAAATACTATATTGCCACACAGATGTGATTACATATCAATATCTCTTTTACCAAGGAAAAATGACAAAAGTGTCATTGAACTATAGTGTCAATTAATTTTAAATTCCTAGAACAGCTGTGAATGCTAGAGCCATGGGGTTCTTCCCTGGACCCCTGTGAATTATCTGTCATGGTTAAAGGAAGCATAACAATTTCCTACAGGTATACCCAGAGGGCATGAACTTATAAGACAGAGAAGAAAGAAAGTGGAATGGTCATGAAAGAGTGTGATTGGAGACAGCTGCATGGGGAGAGATGATAAGGAGAAGTGGAGTTCAGAAGAGAGATAATGAAAGCAGTGACAAAAGAGACAGCTGTGTAGAGATTAGCTTTACAAAGCAAGATCTGTATCCATAACTCAAATCTGCGAGAAGAACATTTCTACACATTAAAGAGCCTCAAGGAGATGGTTTGCTTTTAATAAAATCTGAAAGCAACAATAAATGCTGGTGCAGTGCTGTAGCTACTTCCTAGGTGTCTAAAATGGTACGATTACGATTCATGAATGGAATCGTCAACCAACTATATTTCCCTGAAGGATAAGAAACACAAACACAGCAGAGCTAACAATGCTTTGGTTGTTATCTAAGATACTGAAATTATTATTGTTAATAGTTGCTAAGATTGACATTTTCTAGAAAAGTAACAGAAATTTATCTACATAATTTGGTATATTGCATATTTTAATTTCAATTAAATTGAAATTTAATTTAATTTCATAACGCGAGCTATAACTACAGTTTATGAACTCATTTTTGTATTAACCCAATATGTGTTATATTTGATGTTAAGGTAAAAGAGAAAATGACATTCTAATGTAAAGTGGAGGTCATGGGAACCACTTACAAGAGGTGCGATGTATTGATCTTTAAGCATAGTCCCTCCTCCAAAAAAGTGGGGTAGTTGGAAAGTGTTCCACAAAGAACTGAACAGAATTCACAAAAGTCTTGGGATTTGAAAAAAAACATGGTGTCTGTGAGAAACTGTAGATGGTGTAGTATAATTCGAGCTAAGTATGCACTAGAGAGTGGCAAATTAGGCTAAAGATGAAAAAAAATTTTTTTTTCATTTATCTATTGCTATGTAAGCAAAACAAACAAACAAACAAAAAACCCGACAAAACTTAGTGGCTTAAAATAACGAGAACAATTATTTTTCAGGAATCCACAATTTTGACAAGACTTGCCAGAGACAACTCATCTCTGTTCCATTCAGCACCAGCACTCAGAACCATCTGAAGGTTCCAATAATCATGCTGGGCAGTTGATGCTGGCTGTCAGCTGAGACCTCAGCTGGAGCTGTCATCAGAATCCCTACAGGTGAATGCTGAGTCCTAATGGTGCATATTGTTTTTCATAACCCAGCCTTAGAAGTCATGCAGTGTTAATTTCGCCACATGCTATTTGTTAAAAGTGCATCACTAAATCCAATCCACGTTCTTGGGAGAGTAGACCTCATCTCTCAACATATAAATGCCAATAACATGTTGTAAAAAAGGCATATAGGAAGAGATATTTTGGCATAACCATCTATGAAAAATAAAATCTCATACAATTGCTTTGGTTCTAAACTAAGAATGGTAAAATGTATTTGAATGGCTTTCAAACAGACACAAGGCACTATCAGACATGTGGCTAAGAGAATTTCTCTGGCAGCTTTAGGGAGAATTGATAAAAGAGGACTTGTGTTTAATGGAAGGGAGACCAGTCAAAAATCCATTGCCAAAAGTAGCAATGACACTGTGGATTACAGCAGTGAATGTGGGAAAAAAGGGCAGGTGGCAATGTATTTTCAGAATACACATGACCTGCAAAGGAAAATTCTACAGAAAGATAGAGCAAAATATGGAGTCAAGGATCTTAATGGAATTTGAGAACAATTTAACATAGTGTTAAACACTGAAGGAGGAAGCCAGACTGAAATAATTTCCACGGCTAATGAAACACTGGAAGTTCAAGAATGCAAATATAGAAATAAGATAGTGACTCAAGGGATGGGGAAGCTTGGATGACACATAAACTGAAAGAGGCAGATGAAAAGCTAATACTTCGTTGTATTTATTTTTGCATTTTTTCTTTGTTTTAAAATGGGTGAGGTTGAGATTTCATTGAATGAAGCTGAAATCATATTGCTAGGGCAAAACAGTGAATACAGAGGAAGGGTGAGCTGCTTCTACTGACCCTGATGGAAAGGTGGTAAAGTTATAGGCACAGGTTCAGACAAGGTGTGGGTGAGAGAGAGGCACAGTTTGCATCAATTGGAAATATGCTCAGGAATATTGTGCAAATTACTAAGTTTAGAAAAAATATCAGTGTACATTGGAACTAATGTATATCTTGAGAAATAAGGCTCATCATGTACAGGAAATTTTCTTTATTTCTTACACTGCTACTTAGGAGCTGCATGAAAATGACTTCATTTGTTAACTTCTCTGTGCTTCACTTCACTTATCTGTAAAACAGGAATGATAAAAATAAGGATGCTGTGTATTAAGGTGACTAAATTCATGGAGAACACTGAAATTCATGCCTGACACACAGTACATCCATATAATCATTAGTTAATTTTATTAAATTGAAGAAAATAATTGTGTAAAACTGTAAGTGCCCTAATCATAGAAAAAAAGCAGTATTGGGTATTGGATCTCTCCTCTGAATTAAAATGATTAGATCTGTGTTAACTCTACCCTTTGGGGAAATATTACTTATCAAAATATTTTGTAAAGAAGCTGAACATTATCCAATTAACAGAAAAAATGTAGATTCATTTTCTCGTTACTAAAATATTTTAAAACATATTCCCAAACATAACTTTTATAATAATGAACATATGGGTAGTTTTTAAATCTTTCCAAATGTAGTCAGAGCCTAAAATAACTAATTTTCTTTAACATTAAGACATACTACTATTAAATTGTATTCTTCAAAACAGTATCTTAGATGAATTGAGCTGGTGATTTCTACGGTCAGCCCCTTTCTATTCAAATGAGTTGATGCATAAGTAATTTTCTTCATTCTTAATTGCCATGTTTTCTAAGATTTTTCAGGAAAAACAAAAAATAAATAAAAATAAGGAAGAAGAAGAGAATGAATATCACACAAAAATTACTACCATGGTAATGTTGAACGTGTAGTATTAGACGTAACATAACTTCAAAAATGTTAGAATAAAAAAAAATACAATGTAACACAACAGTAAAAAATTTCACCAACATTATTTTATTGATGTATAATCAGTGTAATTCTCTGTAGTGTTTGTGGCATCATTATGGATATTAGTCATGATTCCAAATTTTAAAAAAATGAAAACAGATAAATAAGAGATTAGAGGTTAGACTCTAACACTGACTTTGTTGAATAAAAATTTCTATTTAGATTTTTAGTTTTTTATTTGCCTCTTCTCAAATGGTTACTGTTATTTAAACATCCCTCTGTCACTGAATGGCATAGTAATCAATTCAAATAGTCAACCAGAAGCCTAAAGGTTATCTTTTGTATTACTCTCCCTCTTGCAGCCTATATCCAAATCATCACAAGCTTTAAAAGCCTTCACTTCCTAAACATTCTCCAAAGTGCACCAGTTTTGTTTATCCTCCCCAAAACCACACACAGTACCCTTCCCAGACTACTGCAACAGCCTCCTTCTGCTAGGTTTGGACACATTGCCCCTTTCTCCTTCTCTCTATTTTAGATGGAATAATCCATATTTTTTTCAAATCTCAATCTCATCATATTATCTTCCTCTGCAAAACTACCAGGACTCTCCCCTGATGAGAGACTGCCTACCTCATCTCCAGTCTCCTCAAGTCTATACATCTCCTCAGCCCCTTGACTGCAGCCACACGGCTTCCATCCCTGACATACAGCATATTCTCCCTCTCCAGGGACGTTCATGTTTGTTATTCCCTCTCAGGGAAATATCTCTCCTGCCTTTCTTTTTCTTGGTAACTCTTCCTCATCTAGGAAGTCTTATTTTAATTGTTTCTTTATCCAGAATTTTTTTTCCTGACTTTTCTAACTTGTGTAACTCCTATAATGTGCTCTCACCAAAACCACATATCCTTTTTTGGAAACATTTACCTGGTGTATAATTTAATATTTATTTGCATCATTATTGATTAATATCTATTTCCCACATTAGAATAAAATTTTACTAAGGGCAACTTCATGTGCTCTCTACTGTGGGTGTTAATATTGATAATGCAATAGGAATGTGATATATTAACATGACATTATATCATTTTTGTGTAATAAAGTAAGTTACAATATGTAAAAAAATAAAAATATTTAAAATATTATATGATGTTTAGATTATAATAGGTTATAATATAGGTTAAAGTTACTATTTTTTCTTCAGAAATGGCGTTATTTAGCTGTGGTTTATGACTGATAAATAAATAAAACTGTGTATCATTTACCTATTTAGGATGCTTAAACTAAAATTAGGAAATTTTCAACAATGATATCAAAAATCAACTGAGGTGACAATGTGACACAGTTACCAATTTAATTGAAATAATTATGATTTGTAACAAAAGTACTTGACTGACGAATCTCAAAAATGCCATGTTTTAAATAATTTATATATCTTCCTGTTTCTTTTTAACTTTTTGCTCAAAGGCTATTTTCATATTTTATTCATGTAATCTCTATAAAAATAATTTATTTACACTGATTTCCAAAGTATTGGCTCTAACTTCATGTCTTTCTCAACATTCTCTTTCAATCTAGTTCCAATTTTCAGAAGTCCAAATACCTCCCCCTCTTTCTCTTCCTCCTCTTCCTCCTTCCTCTTTTCCCCTCCATCCTTCCTCCCCACCCTCATCTCCTTTTTATTCCTCCTCCTCCTCTTTGTCCTCTTCTTTCTTTTGGATTCTTACACTATGTTTTCTTGGTGGAGGTAAATGGAAAATGTGCTTAGTAAATAATGTGGCATAAAAATGTGAACAGAAGTTATTTAAAAATAGTTAAAAGGTCGTTGAATGCAGAGAGTATCCCTGAACATGTATGTTATACATTTACAAATATTTTGGTGCCTTTCACAAATATGCATAAATTGCAATCATAGACAGAAACCAGGTGTTGGAGATAACTGTCTTTGAAAGAAATTTGAGCAAAAAGATGAACTGGAGAAGCAACTTTGCTTATCTTTGCAATGGAGCTAAATCATTGTTTTTAGTCCTGATCTAGCATTTTCTTTCTTGCTCTTTAAAGTAAAACTGATTGTGCCAAAACTTTTAGGTAATATGCTTGAATAAATATTAATAGGTTTATATAACCCTTAAGGAAAACTACCATAATTTCAGGGATTGGATTAGATGAAGTCACAGAATAAAAGATGTCTTTGAACTCTTCTTTTGAAATTTGGTAACTCATTAAAGAGGGGGAAGAAATACTAAGGACATCAACAAGGGTATCTTTCAAATAATATCACTACTCTGGACCAGCAGTAAACGTATTCATGATTATACTGTCTCATGAATTTTGAATTACTTCGAACAAAATAATCAGCAGATGATAAGGAAGAATATCAACAGTTCCAGTAAGTTTGACTTTCACATCCTCTTGTTTCTTTGGTACCTATTTCAAAGTGTACTCTGATAGCATCAGTCCAAAATGCAATGAAATGTTTGCTACCTTTTCAAGGAAATCTGATTCATTAGGTAGGCCAGGAAGGAAAGTTCAAAGTTACCTTGTTACCTGTGAAAAGAAACACTTTAAGGTCTAAATATTTTTTTAAATTTTTGAGTGATGAATAAGTCTCTGTTATTTTACCAGGAGATGCAATAAAATTAAGATCATCTCATGAATAATATTATTTTTTAGATGCAAATACTTAAAAGTACTAATAATAAATAGCACGTTGATTTTTAAAAATATTTATGCTTAAAACATTACAGTACTATATATTGCCTATTTATTATTAGTAATGTGGTTCTTTTTGATAGCACTATTTATGGGTAGTATTAGGTATTAAGTAACAGCTATTATTCTAGTTATGTTTTACTTTTAAAAAGTATCTTATTATCCTGACAAAGTTTCCTTGATTTTGATCCATTAAGTAGCAATCATGGTCTATTATTTAAGTTGACTCCCATTTCCTAAACTTAAACTTCTAATAAAAATGAAAAAAAATCACACAGTATTAAATCAATGATGTAATTATTATTTTGCAAGTAAAAATTGTATGGAGATTGGAAGGCTATTCAACATAAAATAAATGTTGATCAAATAACCTAAATAATACCAGAAAAGCATTTACATTTCAAAATCAACATTTAAAGTCATCACATATTTTTATTCACTTAAAATATACTTTAAAATTAAATCCATAAATAATGCATCATGCATTTAGTTTAAAAAGCATCTTTTTTTGATTTTTTGTTAATTTTTTAATTATTCTGAGTACATAACAGTTGTATATTTTTACAGGGTAGGTATGATATTTTGATACAATCATACAATGTGTATTAATCAAATCAGGGTAGTTGGGGTATCCATAACTTCAAGCATTTATCATTTCTTTGTTTTAGGAACAGTTCACTTCCACTCTTTTAGTTATTTTAAACTATATCATAACTTATTCTTGACTATAGTCACCTTGTTGTGCTATTAAGTATTGCTCATTCTAACTAACTACATTTTTGTTCCCATTAAATAGTATTTTTGCTCTCTTTATATTTAAATGCATATAATGAAAACTAAAATAAGCACAAAGAAACAAGAACAAATATAAATCTAAATATCAAAATTATTCTTTTCTTTTAAATTGAGAACTAAGAAAAGGCTGATTATGCTAACATAATTGGAAGTCAATTTGCCATTGTTTATCTTTATAGACAAAATAATGGACAATTGGATTGCTTATTGTATTTCATTAAAATAAATGAATTTAACCTTTATTCCACTTTACAATATGTCAAGAACTGTGTAAAGAACTATAAATGCATTATACCATTTATTCTTTAGACAATTTTATATTATCACTACTCTATTATTGCATCAGTATCTATCTGATGAATCTGAGGTATATATTTGCTAAATAGTTTGCCAAAGTCTCACATGAAGATAAGGAAGCAATATTTGAAATGATATAAAATATGGTTCCATTAAACACAACTTTATTGTTTGACAGAACTGAATTTCACTTTCACCATTGCAGAGTTGAAATTACTATAGCACAGTCATGTGCAACATAACAACATCTCTATCAATGATGGACCACATATACAATGATGATCTCATAAGATTATAATGGGAGATGAAAATTTCCCAACATCTAGTGATGCTGTAGCCATGTTTGCATATTAGCACAATGCATTACTCACTTGTTTGTGGTGTTGCTGGTGTAAAAAAAACTACTGCACTGTCAATCCTGTAAAAGTATCACACATACAATTATGTGCAGCACATAATGTTTGATAAGGATAACATACTACTATGTTACTGGTTTAGATATTTACTAAGCCCAGTGAAACTGTACTATTTTCATGGGCTAAAATTAAGAATAATGAAATTATCAGTGTTTTTTCATAAATATACCTAAAATACTTATTTTTCTGTTTTCCTTTCATATTATCCCTTGACTTGCAGGTAATTTAAGATATGTAAATAACTTTTTTTTTTTTCTAGCATTGATGTATTTTTAAAGGTATTTGCTTTGGAGAACAAACTATTCAAGTGTAATTAATTCAGACTCTGCTGAGGTAAACTTTGAAGTTGACCGAATTGAGGTCAACTCTGATCAAAATTCTGGCAAATTAATAATAAAACATACATGCAGATTAGAAGTAGAAGACCCTAAAGGTGAGTAGTGCTGTTCTTTAACAGATTGTAGAATCAGAGCAGTGATGTCATTAAAAATAAGTAGTTAGAAATATTACTTACAAAAGTTAGCATTGTTTGTAAAAAAAAAGTATATCCATTTATATTCAGAAATTACACAAACACTATCTCTAGTGATATAAGAAAATAAAAATGCATTATTCTTTACAATAGGGACATACAGATTTTCTTTTTCTTTTTAATACTCAGAATACAGTATCTTATAATTTAGTGATGATTATTCATTTGTTCAAAATATCCAGATTTTTAACAAATAAAATATACTCTTTTTCTTAATTTTATTTTTTTATTATAAAGTATTATGAGGGTATGAATATTTTTGGTTATGTGGATCATTTTTATAATGCTTGAGTCACGGTTATAAGTGTGCCCATTACCCAAATAGTGTTCATTGTACCCATTAAGTAAGTATTGCCCATCCTCTCCTCCCTCTTTCCCTTGCTCCTCCCTCTTCCCTTGAATTTTACTTCTTCTATGCACATGTGTACTCATTGGTTAGTTCCCATTTAATAGTGAGTAGATGTGTTTGTTTTTCTATTCTTCAGATACTTCACTTAGGATAATATTCTCCAGTTCCATCCAATTGTTGCAAAAGGCATTAAGCCACACTTCTTCATGGCAGAGTAGTATTCTGTGGTACACATGTACCACATGTTGTTAATCTACTCATGAATTGATGGGCACTTGGATTGATTTCACATCTTTGAAATTGTGAATTGTTCTACAATAAACATTCAAGTACAGGTGTCTTTTTGATAAAATGACTTTGTTTTCTTTGGGTAAATACCCAGTAGTGGGATTGCTGGGTCAAATGGTAGATCTATTTTTAGTTCTTTGAGGTATTTCCATACTACTTTCCATAGAGGTTATACTAGTTTGCAGTCCCACCAAAAGTGCTGAAGTGTTCTTTTCTGTCTGCATCTATGCCAGCATCTATAATTATTAGAATTTTTAATAAAAGCCATTCTAATAGGGGTAAGGCAATATTTCATTATGGTTTCAATTTGCATTACCTTGATGATTAGTGATGCTGAGCATTTTTTCATATGCTCATTGGCCATTTGTGTATCTTTTTATCAAAATCTTCTGTTCATGGTTTGGCCCACTTTTTGATGAGGTTGTTTGATTTTTTTTTTCTTGCTGATTTGCTTGAATTCTTTGTAGATTCTGTTACTGGCCCTTTATTTAAATTTTTATTTTATTTTTATTTTACTGTGAATATTTTCTCCCAATCTGTAGGTTGTGTATTTACTCTATTGATTATTTCCTTGGCTATGCAGAAGATTTTTTCACTAAGGAGAGAAATTGAAGGTAATACAAACAAATGGAAAAACATATCTTGCTCATGGATTGGTAGAATCAACATTGTTAAAACGTCCATACTATCTAAAGTGATTTACAGATTTAATGCAATTCCCAACAATGTCATTTCTCAGATCTAGAAAAAATAATTCTATGCTTCATTTAGGACCTGAAAATGATGCAAATAGTCAAACTGTTCTTCAGCAAAAGGAACAAATCTGGAGGCATCAGATTAGCAGACTTCAAACTATACTACAAGGCTGCAGTAACCAAAAACACATGATACTGGCACAATAATAGAGACATGGATCAATGGAACAGAACAGAGAACCCAGATATAAAACCACCCACATAGCCAACTCATCTTTGACAAAACAGACAACAATATACACTAGGAAAAAGAATTCTTATTCAATAAATGGTAATGGGAAAATTGGATAGCCTCATGCAGAAGAATGAACCGATCCCATATCTTTCACCACTCACAAAAATTAATTCAAGACGGATAAAATACCTAAATGTAAAGCATAAAACCATAAGAACACTACAAGAACGTGTTGGGAAACTCTTCTAGATATCTCCCTAGGCATAGAATTTATGAAGAAGACTCCAATGGCAATCACAGCAACAACCAAAATAAAAGGGCCTTGATTAAGTTACTCTCTCTTTTAAATTCTAGTGTGTGCATATGTGTGTGTGTGTGTGTGTGTGTGATCTTTAATAGCAAGAATGTGGTTTGAGCAAATCAAAACACGCTATTCAATATAGCTTTATTTATTATTTCAAATTGATACTTTTGAGTAATGTGGCTCCACCACATTCTCTTGCTAGTATATATTCTACAGTCTTAATTAATGGATTAATGCCAGCGAACTTGATCAACACCAAACTGTTCAGGCTAGGATATGTTTTTTTTTAATAATCCACATATATTTATCTTTCCCACATTTTAAATGATTCTTCTAGAAGTTTCATTCTGGGAAGAGATACCCCTCAAATAAATAACAAACACAAAACTACGGGTATCTGTATTTATCCTCTTCTCTTTAGTAGTGTTGGTGGAACTACTTTAAAAATGTACTTATTACAAGCACAGAATTAGTTTTAAATTGTGGAGATTAAATTGAAACAAGGCAGGTGTTAGTTTCCAAATTCAAAGGAAACATTCTAACATCATCAATATTTTGTCAAATGATCAATCAGATCAGTGTTAACTCTTCAGACAAGACTTAGTGTTTGGCTTTTAGATAATCTTTTTTTTTATTTTTTTATGCCAAATACTATTGTATTTATGTGTTTATATTAAGGAATGCAGGTGCTCCTAAGATAAACACATTATGGGCATAAAATTATAATTGCATCCTTAATATTATTTTCAGATGTTCACATATTAAACACCTGTGCTTAATTATAATATATTTAAAAACGTAATACATGTTTCATTGTTCCAGGTAAATGTTTTTAGTTTTCTAGACAATTAAGTTAAATGTTTAATCAACCTTCTATACAACGTTTATTCAAATACTTATCCAATTTTTTGAGTTTTTTTTAAGAGACTTATGACATAAAATTAATAATGAATAGATATTGATTAAAATCCAGGGAATGCCAACTTGCAGCTGTGTTTTTAATAAGTATTATGAAGCTGCTCTGAATGTCAGTTTCTTTTTTATAAATCCATAGTTATGCTGAGATTTAAATAAGATGACATTTAAACAGGTGCTCAGAAAATAATAGCTGTGACTAATTTAAAGAACATTTTTTCAACTTTAAATGTAGTGAAAAATACATTTTGGGGTGTAAATTCAAGTGGTAATTGTCCTCTAATCACTGAAGTGTATGTATACGCCTAGTATTTACTCAGGCCCACTTACCCAGGTACCTGTAACAATCAATACAGTATGCCAATGTGATGAAGATAAGATATTATCAGATTTAATGATAAAATAATAGAGGATTTAAGGTCACTTTTGCTAAAAATGCCCAAATGCTAGAGAGTTAAGAGAATAGTTTAAGATAAGAAAAAAATAATAAATTATAGTCATTTAACTAGTTAGAGACTGGAGATACAAAGTATAATGAAAAACAGAATTGAAAATTTTGAAATACCCTTACAATTTTGACATATTCTATGTCATTTGGTAAAAATCAAATAATATTTTTAAATAGTGAGAATTATTTTTGAAAGCGACAATAGCTCTGACACCCAGAATTTAATTCTAAAGTAGATAGCTAGCTTACTTCTGCTCTGGTAATAACAGCACAATGAAAATAGAAACCTCATCTCAGTTAGGCATATCATCATAAATAAGGGCATGAACAATTAAATTTACATACTAGAAGAAAATATGTGTACATATATACTACCTAAGTAAAACCATATACAAGAAGCATTATAACAAATACTTCAATTTATTGTGCTAATGTTAAAGCCTCAGCACTTCAGTGCAAATTTAATACAATCTAATGCATCACATGCTACAGAAATTTTTTATCACAAACTATAAAATGACCATCTTATAATATTGTACATAACTCCTTCACAAATTTGGAGAATATAATTCACTGATATGATTTGTCTTAAAAATAAATATAAAAAAGATTGGTTATTTACCTTCTGGGGTGTGTCATTTTTCTTATTCATTGATTTATTTGCTGTCACCTATTCTCTTTTTTCAGCTTTTCTCACCTTTTTTGTCATTTTACATTCAAGATGTGCTGGTTGTTAATAGGTAGCATACCTGCCCCTGTTCCTTAACAAAATTATAGCCAGATCATACATATTGCCACAGTTGAAGTAGTGTCAGCATTTTCATAATAAAAACTGCTCTTCAGAGGTTTATAATTCAACTGCAAAACTCACACTGGGCTCATCTTGGCATATAAGGTCACAGCCTGAAGCAAATTTGTTTTACCAATTTTCAAGCAAATTAATTTAAACACTGGTCTAAGTGGTGCAAATATAAATCAAAGACTGGAGAAATTTGACCCCCCCAAATAATAATCATCATTTGACTGATACTTATTTTCAAGGTATTTAGTTCTTGCTAAATTTGCATGTGTTCCATACAGATGTTGAAAGAATAGCTCCAGGATAGAATGAAGGCAAAAATAAAATAAAATAAAATAAAATAAAATAAAATAAAATAAAATAAAATAAATAAAAAATAAAATGCTGGTTTTTCTCTAAGCAACTAACACTAACATATGTGACCATAAAATAAATTGCTTTCATGGCAGGTGGCTTACCCTAAAACAATGAACCCAATCTCTCAGTATTTTACATAGGCAACTATGAAAAATACGGTAAGCTCTATTTAGAGAAAGAAACTGTCATATAAACAGCTTTCTAAAACCATTTGAAAAGCACTATAAGAAATTACCGAAGACTAGCAATTTATACAATATTATTGCATGATTTTATGTTAGTGACAATAGAATACCCATTCTTTTTCTGTAGATTTGTCTCCAAATATAAAGACACAATCAGATAGAAGTGAATTTAAATCATGATTGGATCCTGAATTAAGGTTTTGGGAAAGAAAAAGGTGAACATTCCATCTCACGATACTTCCTGCTAATATCATTCAGAGTCTGTTGGCAACTATTTTGAAACCGCACTAATGGTTTTGGTAAAGCAATAATAATGAAGGAAAGAAAGAGAGAAAGAAGAGAGAAAGAGGGAGAGAGAGAGGGAGGGAAGAAGAAAGGAAGGGAGGGAGGGAGTTAGGGAGGGAGGAAGGAAGGGAGGGAGGGAGGGGGGGGGGAGAGGGGGAAGGGAGGGAGGGGAGGGAGGGAGGGAGGGAGGGAGGAAGGAAGGAAGGAAGGAAGGAAGGAAGGAAGGAAAGAAGGAAGAAAGGAAGAAAGAGGGAGGGAGGAAAGGAAAAGAGTAGGAAATAGAGACAGAAAAAGGATGTCATGGCAATAGTGTTACTGTCATTCTGGAGAATACAGGAGAAGCCATTCATATAGAAAAGCTATTATAAAGTATTTAAGATCAAGAGTTTATTAGTATATAAAAGATAATAATGCATACTAAAAGTCAAATAAAATCTCATCCTCCTAATAACATCCTGGCCTTTTTGTAATTCCATTCCATTTTTGGGGGGGTTATTTGCATCCATATTTTTATTAGCAGTATAATGATACAATTTTTATTTTGATCTTATTACATTTTTATTTTAAAACTTTATAGTGTTTACATAGCCACAATAATGATAAAAGTCATAGTCACAATAATAACTAAAACTTACAGAGTACTTACTATGTGCTTAAAGTATCTGTATTTCATCTTCACAACAACTTTCAAGTCAAGTGTATTATTAGCTCCACTTTATACACAAGAGGAAACTTTGAGTTTGTAACTTGCATAAGTTCTCATGATTATGAGATAGTAAACCTTGGATTCCAAACCCGTTAATATACCTAGGATTCAAACCCAGACAATATACCTATATAATGTGTTCTTTTCTACTACATTAGATATTTATCACTTTAATTTCTCATTTCCTATTTCTAACCTATTTCTTTACTGTTAGAGCAATTGTTGCCTACGATTACAAAGGACATTGCTTTGCTTTGAATATCTTTACGTATCTGTTTACATATTATTTCCTTGGGATTGGTGATAGGAAGTGATATTATTAAGATAAAAATGCATAAAATAATCAAACACAAACACTTCTAATTTAATAACTACAAAATGAGACCTAATTCCTCTTTTAGTAATTTGTGGAGTTGAAATTTTTTTTAAATGTTTAAATAAATTTATTGGCTCACTTCACTCATAACATCTCTCCTTACTCTTTATTAATTCTATACTATCTTTAGTAAATTAATTTTAATTTATAGTAAAACTTACCAGATTTAATAGCAACAAAATTATATTCTTAAACAGAAAGAGCAGGTACAGAAGTATAAAGATGTTTAGTATATACAAATTAAAGTCAGAAATTTCATTTGGCCTGATTATTCTGAACTAAGCTGTGGGAGTAATTGGCAGAGGCCATAGTTCGGGGCTACGATTGGGAATGATCATGACAGCAGGATCATGGAAGTCTTAATCATGCCCCACTAGTTTTAAACCTTTGAGAAGCCTGATAAGGAATCATACCTCACTGACCCTAATAGAGACACAGTCACAGCTGAGGTCTCGAATGGTGGACCTGGCTGCATTGAGGAAGATAAACTGGTTCTTTGTGAGATTCTAAATGGGAAGCACTTATTCCCTGTCCCATGGATCCATGGATTACATCTGAGGGTTCATGAATTTGGCTGTAAAACACATATATCTTTGTTCTCATTAATTGTCTAACTGAAATTTAGTGGTTCTTTCAATTAAATATTTAAGCAACAAATCACAGCAGGAGTGATTTATCACTTTATCACTCATAAAATCTGTTATATTTATTTTGTCTAAAATTGTTGCAAGGATCTAAAAAATACTGTTTCTATTCACTTATAGTAATTATTAGGCCCACTTCTAGGTCTTGATTTTTTTTTTTTGAGACAGAGTTTCACTTTATTGCCCAGGCTAGAGTGAGTGCCATGGCGTCAGCCTAGCTCACAGCAACCTCAAACTCCTGGGCTCAAGCAATCCTGCTGCCTCAGCCTCCCAAGTAGCTGGGACTACAGGCATGTGCCACCATGCCCGGCTAATTTTTTCTATATATATTTTAGTTAGCCAATTAATTTCTTTCTATTTATAGTAGAGATGGGGTCTCGCTCTTGCTCAGGCTGGTCTCGAACTCCTGAGCTCAAACGATCCCCCCACCTCGGCCTCCCAGAGAGCTAGGATTACAGGCTTGAGCCACCGCGCCCGGCCTAGGTCTTGATTTTTAAAATATATTAATAGATATGCATATATTACTCTATATTTTTAATATTGATAAATATATTTCAGATAAATCCAGTTTCTTTAAGTCATAAGTATTTCATTTGATGAACTAAAAGAAAATTTGAGAAGGGGTCAGAACCCCTGAAAGTGAAGAGCACTTGGGGAAGCATGTGATTTAAAAGATGTTCAGTCAGTGAGGGACCAACCTGGATAGAGGTGTCTGGATGGAGAAGAGAACACATACTGTAACAGGCCACACAAGCTCATTATCTCTCTCTCTACATCCAGTCATCTCAGTGGGGTGACTGTAGGCATTCGGAGGATTTATTCCTTTCAGAAGAGTAGGTCCTATCCAATTTCGTGCCTACATCCCAAATTCCAGGACTATGATATCCTGCAATTCATACAAATAAAATGTGCATTTATGATATTATGGGTAGCAGAGAATGCCCTTCGAGATACATGATGGTTGATTTTGACCTAAAATGTGATAGTGGTTTGACTGAGATCATGTTTCATTTTCTTGGTTGCAATACACAATTTTGTTTTCTTGATGTAAGAAAGAAATTTCTTCTTCTCCAATGGTAACTTTCCTGGTATTACTTGTGTGAGGTAGGAAGTGTGAGCTGGCACCAGTCTGCTGAGAACCCAATCTGTATGTGCAGTGTGTTATAGGCCTGTCACCCCGAATTGTTTATGGAGAGTCATTCTTTAACTTATAGACATTTGTCAAGGTCATGCTGCTATAAATGACTCTCAGTTTGGGAACTGAGAACAATCTTTTCACAATAGCTTTTCTCTGAATAAGTTTCTGTTGGTCTGAAGTTTTCTTAGCTATGTGAGAAACTTGCCACCAAACTTCAAGGACGACAAATTAAACTAGACATGAGCTCTAGCCAGAGAACAGCAGAGGTATGAGAATCAGTCTTTGACAAAATGCTATGTTGAAAATATAAACAGGGTGTCCATTATGTATAACATCAATCAGCAGAAGGTTGGAATGCTTAGGAGAAATATGTGAGGAAAAGGAAATTTGAAATAGGAGAAACATGAGCTACATTTAAGCAGAAATCATAAAGACTGATTATAACACAGACACTTTATCTTGCCAATTATTGTAGAAATCAGGATCTCTGGAAAATCTGGACTAATCAGTTAACATGCAATTTTGTTGTATTTTAATAATCTAGCTATGATTTCCTCAACTTTAGGAATACTTAACTACTAGACTTATTATAATTCAGCTTTCTGTTTAAAAAATAATGGTCCTCTCTCTCTTACATTTAGTTTGCTTATTTAGTAATAGAATTGATAGTGAGAATACTTAGTCTCTTTTAGAGGTTATATTATTTTTACAATAATAAATTAATTCATTGGAATCTATTCATTTTAAAGGCTATTAATTACAGATAAGAGGGCATGGTTTCTGTTTCCTAGGAATAGAACTTATATTTTATAATACACATTGGAAAAATAAATGTACTGAAATGGAAATTAACTCAGGTAGTACCACTCTACTCTAGGCAATATCCTCCACTCAAAAGTGTTTCCTATTCTCAAGGAGTTCTAAAATAGTATAGAAGGTAAAATATAAACATGTATAAAGAAAGACAAATGAGTGTAAAGCAAATTAAAATACATCTAACTAAACAATTAGCACAACTAACAATTGGAGAGGCCTAAAACAGGTCTACTCAAAAATTCTCTTAGTCATTGGACTGACTTAATTTTGGAGATAAGTGATATGCTAAACATTAATATTATTACATCTCACATTAAATATAATCTGTGAAAGCTGCCATAACATTATGCTTTGTTGACTTTTAATTAAACATTCATCTCAAATTTCCAGTTTCACTTATTTTTTTTTAAGGTGTACATTTTTTTAAATCAGGGTCTCACTCTGACACACAGGCTGAAGTGTTGTGGCAGGATCACAGCTCACTACAATCCTGAACTCCTAAACTCAAGTGATCCTCCCACCACAGCCTCTAGAGCAGTTGGTACTGCAGACCTGTACCACTCTGACTAGATAATTTTTTAAATTTTTTTGTAGAGACTGGGTTTCTCCCTATGGTACCCAGGCTGATCTTAAACTCCTGGTCTCAAGCCATCCTCTAGTCTCAGCCTCCCACTAAGATGTCAATATTTTGTCTGCCCTTTGCAAAGCTAACAGGCCCTGTGTTTGCTGTGTCTGGAGGATGTACATCCTGCTGAGAACAGGGAGAGCTGGATGGCAATGTCATGCAGTGGCCTTTAAGCCAGAATTTGAGATTTTTAAGATTCCACGTGTGGTTGTCAGTAGGTGCAAGGATACCCCAGGGCAGGGAACTACCATGAACAAAGCCTCCTGGATGGCACATTGTGTTGGTGAAGGGATGAACATTATTTTTGTTTGCTTGTTTTTAAGACAGGGTCTCAATCTGCCACTGGAGCTAGAGTGTAATGGTAGGGTCATAGCTCATGCTTCTCTTGCCTCAGCCTCCCAAGTAGCTGGGACTACAGGCATGCACCACCATGCCTGACTAATTTTTGTATTTTTTTGTAGAGACAAGGGTCTCTATATTGCCAAGCCTGGTCTCAAATTCCTGGCCTCAAGCGATCCTCTGGACTTGGCCTCCTAAAGTGCTAGGATTATAGGCATGAGCCACACTGTACCTGGCCATGTTATGAATAGTTTGATGATTTTCTAATATTTGCCAAGGTAGGGAGTCTATAGACAATCGTGACAATGTTGACTATCTCAAGGCAAGAATATTTATATAAAAATCAAGTCACTCATTAATTTTCAGACTAATTTTTAGTTACTTATAAAGTTTATAATGGTCCATATACATCTTTTAAAACTTACTATAATCATTAAAAGCTATTTATTTGCAAAAAATCCTCAGTAGTAGCTGGGCTTAAATACATGTGGGGAATTAGTATTTCCCAAATATGATCCAATCTTACTTTTATTATAAATTTAAATTCATTTCAGGCTTTAAAACCTTACGCTGAAGAAAATATTTGAATTGGATTGTTTCTTTTTAGGGTGATTTTTCATTTAATAAGTCACATGATGGTGATGTTAGTTGTAAAAAATGAGTCGTTCTTACTTGCATTAGTCCCTTTCTTCTTCCTTCCTCTTTTCCAGCTTTCTGCGTTTATTTTACATGCATAACATAAATGTCCAATATCATGCTACAGGTGCTATGGAAACAATAGACATTAAACAGTTTGTACTGCTATGGAGCTCATTTTCTAGTAGTGGAGATAGACAGATAAGTATTAATAACTAAATACAGTGTTTCAGAAACAGTTACATATGAAAATACAAAGTAGCTAAGGATGATCTGCATAATCCATTGTTTTTATCTGGGAGAGGGTGTTCTTAAGAATATTTCGAAGATGGCGGATGAGAAACACCGCCAGACAGAGTGTCTCTGAAGAATAGACAGATTCTAGAAGAAATTAGAAGAAAGAAGCAAGAAGACGAGCCTACATCTGATGAGGGTCGGCAGGAGGAGTACCTGAGACCACGGGAGACTCCACGGGAGGAGGTCGCGGAGGAGACCTGGAGGCTGGGACCCCGGGAGCAGCCTGGAGACCAGCGGGAAGGGTAGGTGGATCTGCCGTTTCCCCTCCCCTGCATCCCGGACTGCTGGTGGGCTCCCCAGCAAGCGGAGGGACCTGTGGACACCAGCCCAGCAACAACCGCCGCCAGTGAGCAGTAAGCCAGTAGCGGACGCGGCACCAGGCTCCCAACTCCCTCGGGGCACCTCCGTGTGCACAGACCCGAGCCGCACGGCAGACGCCATATTGCCTCCTCCTCCCTCCCCCGACCCTACCCGCGGCTGCCCAGAGAGACAGAGAGATAATATAGCCACCAGCCAGAGGCACCTCCAGGGAACGGGACCTTCCCTTTTGGGGCCCTACAGCTGACTAAGGGGAACTCAGCCTGTGAGCTCTCTGCCCGCCAGCCCTACCAGGTGCTGCTGGCACGGTGATCCCAGGAAAACCGGGCAGAGCCTGAGGTTGAGAGACATAGACCCAGCTTGGGCTCCCTGTGGGTGAATGGGGACAGGCACTTGT
>VSMD01072090.1:0-60454 GCA_008750895.1 Mirza zaza | reverse complement strand
TTGTAGAGATATCTGAACTTACATGTTTATTGCAGCATTGTTCACAATAGCCAAGCTATGGAAACAACCTAAGTGTCTATTGACAGATGAATGGATATACACAAATGGAATATTATTCAGCCTTAAAAAAGAACTTCTTCTTTCAGCCTTTTGAGACAACATGGATGAACCTGGAGGACATTATGCTATGTGAAATAAGCCAGATGCTTGCTTATGATATCACTTATATGTAGAATCTAAAAAAGAAAACAAAAAGTTGAATGCATAGAAACAGAGAATAAAACGGTGGTGGCAGGAGTGATGGGGAGAGGAAGGAAACATGGAGATGTAGGTCAAAGAGTACAAATGTGCAGATAGGTAGGATGAAGAAATCTAGATAGCTAATGTACAACATGAGGAGTATAACTATAATATTGTATCATACACTGGAAATTTGCTAAGAGAGTGGATTTTAGGTGCTCTTGCCACAAACAAAACAAGGGTAACTATGCAGGATAACGGATGTGTTAATTTGCTAGACCATAGTAGCCATTTTACTATGTGTATCAAAACACCATATTGTATGCTTTAAACATGTACAATTTTAAAAATCACATTCAAAGATAAAAGTGTATGTTTACACAAAAACACATACACAAATGTTCCTGGCGGCATTCTTCATAACGGCCAAAAAATGAAAAAACCCAAATGTCCATCAACTGATGACTAGATAAATAAAATGTGGTATATATGTACTATGAACTAATATTTAACAATAAAAAGGAATGAAGCACTGATATATGCTACAACGTGTATGAAGCTTGAAAACATGCTAAGTAAAAGAAGCCAGTCATAAAAGACCACATATTGTATATTTCCATTTATGGGAATATCCAGAATAGGTGACCCATAGAGACAGAAAGTAGACTGATGGTTGCCTAGGACTGGGGGTGGGGGTGTGGGGGAGGAAATGGGGAGTGACTGCTAAAGGGTACAGTATTATTTTTTGTTTTGTTTTTGAGACAGAGTCTCGCTTTATTGCCCCGGCTAGAGTGAGTGCCATGGCGTCAGCCTAGCTCACAGCAACCTCAAACTCCTGGGCTCAAGCAATCCTGCTGCCTCAGCCTCCCGAGTAGCTGGGACTACAGGCATGCGCCACCATGCCTGGCTAATTTTTTATATATATATTAGTTGGCCAATTAATTTCTTCCTATTTTATAGTAGAGACGGGGGTCTCGCTCTTGCTCAGGCTGGTTTCGAACTCCTGACCTCAAGCAATCTGCCCATCTCGGCCTCCCATGGTGCTAGGATTACAGGTGTGAACCACCGCGCTGGGCCGTGTATTATTTTTTGAACAAGTAACAAGAATGTTTTAAAATCGATTGTGGTGATGGTTTTACAAGTCTGTGAATGATGTCAAAACCATTCAGTTGTACACTTTAAATGCATAAATTGTATGATGTGTGAATTATATCTCAAGGAAGCTGTTACCAAAAAAAAAAAAAAAACGGTAGACTTAAAAGTTTGCCTTTTCTCCCTCTTTCCCTACAGGATATTAGCCAGAGTGCAAGAGAGGGGAAGAATCACTGGGAGCCTAAAAATGCTCATTTATCTGGTCCAGCTTTGACATATACAATAAAATTGTTTCTATTTGAAAACATTGTTTAGCTACAGAAAAGCAATAGTCTAATTTTATATAACCTTTATATCCTATGCAAACAAATAATTGTCCAGTTAACAGAAGAACAACAGGTTTCTTTAAATAAGCCAGAGTTTACCTTTCCTGGATGAATTCTTTGTTTTCTGAATACAGGCACGAGTCACTGAGTTCAATGAGTTCCTCTCAGTTCGGCGAGCACTACAGTCCTCTGCTATGAAAATGACCTATTTCAAAATGAATTGCATTTCTGAATTTTCCTTAGCAGTTGTTTTTAACCAAGGGTCTTGCACATCAATTGTTTGTAATCCTCAGGGTTGGGGTGGGGAGAAAAACAAAAGACATAGTAAATTAATTGTGTCTTATAATCATAAGGAACTTAGTTTGAGGGTTTGCCGTTTTTGGTGATAGAAAAATTGCACTGTACAGTGATACTGTAATCAAAATGCCTAAGAATGGAGAAGGAACTTTTGGCATATGGGCTTGTTTGAGGCTTAGGCACGGAGAATAAAGTATATAGCCGCCACATCTTTGATTCTGTAAATTACTCAGCTTTCTTCTCTATGATTGCCTAACCTTGGCCATCAGTTCTGAGTTGCTTCCTATTCTACCATTTGGGGTATATGTAATCACACTCCTGGGAGTTGTAACTCGGGTCATCTAATTTGTCACAGAGAGGACTGTGATTTGATCACCAGGGTTATAGGCACAAAATGGGGCGGCTGGGGCTCATAGTGACCTCCATGGCTTTGTTCTGCCTGCCCTCCACCCCCAGCCATGGCCAACTGATTCAAGGAGGAGGACACTGGACTCAAACTTAAAATTAAAAATTAAAAGGGAACACAAAATGAAAGACATTCTACAAAATACCTTGCTCCTCAAAACTGTCAAGGTCATCAAAAACAAGGAAAGTCTGAGAAACACAGTGTAGAGAAGCCTACAGAGACATGGCTACTAAAAGTAATACAGTGCTCGGGGTAGGGGGAAGGAGATCCTGGGACAGAAAATAAAGACATTAAATTAAAACTAAGAAAATCTGAATATATTGTGGCATTGAATTAATAATAATGTGTCAACGTCAGTTCATTTGTTGTGGCAAATGCACCACAGCAGTGTTAACGATAAAGAAAACTGGGTACAGGGACTCTTTCTAATTTTCTTACAACTTTTCAGTAAATCTGAAACTATTCTAAGATTAAAAAGTTGATTAAAAAGAGAGAGAGGGACAGAATCATAGAGACCAAAGTGGTTGAAGCTGAGGGCTATGGCGCTGCCCTAGAAAGCCATCCATATGATTCTCCACTGGGGCGTCCTGGAGGAGCCCCAATTCCTGCTCAGCCTTACGATCTTTCTTTGATTCCATGAGCTCCCCCAATTTCCCTCCCATAGTCCTGATGTGCTGAAGTTACCCAGGGATGAATTCTGTTGCTTGCAACCAAAGGATCTTACCACCAAGTTCTGCCTCCAAATTCTTAAGAAAAATGTAGAGAGAGCGAGCTCTCAATCGGTGAGGCAATATAGTTGCGCTTGTTCTGTGGTTTTAATACTTTTCCTAAGCAAACTTTTCACTGGAGCTATTGACATGGAATAGCACCAGTCTCTACAGAGAGGGTGCCATGCCCATGGCAGACATTGCTAATTGATCCCAACACTCCTGCCCTGAGCATGAGTGCAGGGGTACCCAGATCCTCTTTAGCACCCATCTCCCAGGTGCTATGAGTGCTAACTGCTAGAGGCTCACAACCAACCTATTGCCCGCCACAAAGTGGGAGCTGCCTCACCTAAGGCAGCCTACAACCAATAACTGATGATTCGAGGTCCAGCCCTCTTGCCCCGAGATGGGACCAACTCCAAAGTGTGCTTCATACTCCAGAGGCACCCATGGGACTTAGGCTGAAGCTACAGCTGAGCCCAAAGCCTTACATTATCTCCTTCCCCTGCTCTGTCTGGCTCCTTTGCTCACTGTGTCCAGAGACCCCCCCCCGCCTCAATAAACCCAGCGCATCTGAATCTACTCCCCAGAGAACCCAGCACAGTGGCCCATGCAGCTGCTACCAATGAATAAGAGTTGACACATAAGGTGAAGCCTATCTGACATCTCTACTACAAATAATACCAACAAATGGGAGAAATTTTTGTGCAGCGCAAAAGGAAACATCCGCAAAGAAGTCAGAAGCCTAAATGACCTGCCAATTCAACCACTGGCCCCTGCAAAGGCCACAGAGAATGTACAGCCTGGAGAGGAAACAGCCTGTGACCTCTTTGTTGAGACACAGGATTCGGACATGGTTTGCAGACCTGTCCTCCTGTCACCCATCATGGGACTGCCCACCCTCGGTCTGTCACGGAGAACAAGCTTTTCTAGAGAAAGGATGTCTGAGGACAAAAAGCGAAGGGGTGACGTTAAAGAGGCACAGTCCTCGCTTCCAGGAGCTGTCAAGTCTGGTAGCAGAAGGCATTTCTCACTCTCTTCAGCTGAGTGCTGTAGCGGAGGAGCAGGCATACTGTCTTAAAAGCAGCCTTACAAGTGGCATCAGAGAACTATCCCACAGTTGGGCATCTAAATATAACCTGACTTTTTCCCCCTCTGCTATTGTTTAATGCCAGCTGAGTTTTATTTTTTTTTTAGGAGTGCATTTGGGCAGGAAATGTGTAAGACTGATGAAATAGAAATCTGAAATAACAGCTGCCAAAAAAAATGAATCAAAATCTATTTATTTTTTACATAAAAGTCCAGGCTGGTATGGCAGCTCAATGGCCCAGCCCCTGAGAGTGTGCAGACTCCTACCCCCTGCTGCTCTATCATTCCCAGGGTGTCACTCTTGTCCAGTGAGACCAGCGTGGCTCACCACTGTGTCTGGATTTCAGCCAGCGCAAGGGGGAAAGGGTAGAGGAGAGGGATTATGCCCCTTGCTTTTAAAAGCATGACCTAGGCCGGGTGCAGTGGCTCACGCCTGTAATCCTAGCACTCTGGGAGGCCGAGGCGGGCGGATTGCTCAAGGTCAGGAGTTCAAACCAGCCTCAGCGAGACCCCGTCTCTACTATAAAAATAGAAAGAAATTAATTGGCCAACTAATATATATATATATAAAAAAAATTAGCCGGGCATAGTGGCGCATGCCTGTAGTCCCAGCTACTCAGGAGGCTGAGGCAGGAGGATCGCTTGAGCCCAGGAGTCTGAGGTTGCTGTGAGCTAGGTCAGGCTCATGAAGAGCATGACCTGGATCACACATCACTTTGATTCACTTTCCATTGACCACAAAGGCAAATACACAGCCACGCCTAGCTAGCTGCAAGGGAGGCTGGAGGATGGGGAGTTTAATCCGGAAGCCATGAGTCCACCTAAAAATTGAGCGTTCTATTGCTATGAGAGACAAGAGAATGGATATAGGGGAGCAGCTAGCAGGGAGATAAGATGCCAGGGATGCAAGTAATGCCTGAGAGGAGTGACACCTTCTTAGGGAGGGAAATTGGCTGACTTGAAGGTCTCGAAAACTCCAGTTCAGTGCATCTGGTGGACGATCTTTCTGTTCACCAAATTCTACTTTCCGCTTGTGGTGTCCCTCCCTGGCAATCAACTTGCTTTGGCCAATGAGACATGGGAGGATGTGACAAGTATTGCCTTCGGGGAGAAGTTATAAAGGCCAGCACATGGTTCCTGGCCTTTTTCATGGTTCGTGGTGTCTGTTCCTCCTGCCACAAGACCTTCGATATGCCAGACAGACTGTTCCATCAGACTTGGGACTACAGATAATGTGAGCAGAGCAGAGCCAACCAGATATCAGCATGTAGCATGAGTGAGAAATAAACCTAGATGGTGTTGCAGGCCACTGAGGTTGCTGAGTTGCTGGTATGTTACCCCCACACAGCCCAGCCCAGCCTTACAGGTCCAGTGCCATGTCTTCCTGCCGGTTGAGCCGCAGTGGCATCTGCTCAAAAAGTCCAGCCTATTGCTGTAGCTTAATAGTGCTAATGGCTGCCTTTCACTGAACACTTACAATGGGCTAAGCCCTAGTAATTTTATTAACATTACACAAATCATTTAAACTTCACTTGGAGTTATAATTGATTTACAAGTGGCTCTTAATGCTTTCCTTTCACAATCTATCACTTAAATGCACACAAGTTACTTCTATTTGGAACAACTCCAACTAATGAATCCTTCTGTAAAACAAGAGTCTTTGGGGAATAAGCCCTGACCATAGATATGTTTTCTAAGTTCAGCTTTTCATAAATGGCAGTCATAAAGTTATATTTCTGATAATTAGGAAAAATGATAATTTTAATGATTTTATTGTTAACAATGAAATCATTGTTGTATGCCAAGTATTACTTACTATTATATGGACAGCTGGCATACTCTATGAGTAGAGGTGGAACCAACCAGAAGTAGCTAAAATGATAAGCATAGTCTTAACAGATTCAATCAGAAGGCCAGAGGCAGGGATACTCCAGGCTTGGTTCAGTGGCTCTGGGGTGTCATTAAGGACCCAGAAGCTCTCCATCTTTCTGCTCTGCAACCCTAATAATGTCAGTGATGTCTCCCCTCATGGTCACAAGGACAAGGAAGCTGCCACAATGCCAAGTGCCATCTCCACATTACATGAGAGCATCCAGCAACAGAAGAGGGGAGAAGAAGTGTGTGTGCCTGCTTCTGGCCAGGGCTCTGCTTCCCAACCTATTGGAATGGCCTTCCCAACATGCTGCTACCCTTTATGAGAAATAAAGCTCTCCTTTAAAAAATAAAATAAAAAGAGAAGAAGAGGAAAGAAGAACAGTGTCTCTTCTCATCTCTTTTCCTGAGACAAAAAAAGCCATTTCCTGAAACCCCATAATATTTCCTCCCTCCTTGTGTCATATGGACAATTTGCCCATGCCTAGCCACAAGCAAATTTCTGGCACTAATGGGATTTCACATGGCTAAATTAGTCAGGATAGGATAGGCTATGCTACGGTAACAAACACCCCAAATCTCAATGGTTTTATCCAACCGAGTTTGTTCCACACTCCCATACTACAAGTCCACGAAGTGTCTCAGGGCTCCAAGATGCACCATTTGTAACATGAAGACCTCTCCAGTTCCTGCAGCAGGGGTGAGGCAGCTGGAGGGTCACACACCAGCTGTTCTTTACTTCAGTCTGGAAGTAATTTGTGTTCCTTCTACACACTTTAATCATGTATTGTCCCATGACCTTGCCTTGTTGCAAGCAAGCTGGAAAATGTGCAAGGACAGATGAAAGCCTGTCTCCACCCTACAGTGTTCCTCCATAATCACCACTGCCTACTTTGTTGCCCCTTTGCCCCTTCCTCAATCAACCCCAATAGCATCACCTCTATGCCTTTGTTTGTCTGGTCCTCGTTGCCCCTGTCTTCCTCAGATATCTGTGGGTCCCAGGCCTTCCATCTAAGAGACTACCCCTCTTCCAGTGACTTCTGTAAGTCAAAAGCATTCTTTCCTCTGTTCGTCATTGCTGTCAAGCGGAGGGAGGGATAAACTTTGGAAACCATGGGTGGAGTCCTCATTTCAAGGCATAGTTTGACTTTTCCCAAAGTGTCTGAATAATCATTCCAACCTTCTGCTATAAGGGTTCATTTCTTGGGAAAAAAGAAAAACACACAACCTTTCTTAGCCCTACATGAAGATTCTTCCTGTTAATGTAACATTGGTTTTATAATTTCAGTTGTGTAAGGAAAAAAATCATATATGCATACTGGAAAGAAATCTTAGCAAAATATTAACAAAATTTATACCTGTGCAATTGGATTATGAGTAATTTTTATTTTCTTTTTAACCTACAAATGCAATCCTCCAATCATAGAGCAGGTGAGGGACTATTTTAAAGAGGTCAAGCTTTTTGAACCCCACAGAATTACTTCTCTGTCCACACTTGCTTTCAGGCCCACCTTGAGAAGTTAACTCCCAGCACAAATATCAAGTATTATTATTATTAAGGATTAGTTTTCTGGTGGGGAGCCAGGAGCCAGGGACAAATGGAAGGATATTTTTTACCTGAACTTCAAGTTGAAACCATTTATGCAATTTTCAGTTCCGAGGAACAATCTTCCAGCTGGCTTAAAGATTCTTCAGAGCCTAGCTGATACTGATAAGATTTGACAGAAAATAAAATCCCAATCATTTTTACCCAGAAATGGTGAGAAAAAAAAAAGCTGAAGTGGGAAAAGAATCACGGAAGGCTTTCTTGTGCCGCTCTTTGTTATTTATAAGACTCCGACCATAAAAGGTTCCCCACGAAGGGCCATGGTGGCCAGGTCTATGCGGGCTGCCTCGGAAGAAGATGAATTCTTTGGCTGACTGGGAGCCAGGGGAGGCTTTTATTATATTTTTGCCACAGAAGAGCCACGAGAAAGAAAACAGAAAAGAAAACACAAGGGGGAAAAGGGCTCAGCTTGAGTTTCACCCTTAGGTTTGGTATTTGCTGTTGCTGCTTTGAAACAAAGGAAGCTCAAACTCGATTTACCCTTGGTGGAGGAAAAACGCTACAGGATTGGCACATTAATTACACACCAAGGGCATTTTCCTAAGGAGAATATCTTTGGTGGTTTCTAAGAAAAATACAGTGCGTTTTGACTGAAAGAGGCTGCTGGGTTATTCCTGATCGTGTTTCCTGAACCACAGACTTCTGTTTCTTCTTGGTGCCATGGAAACAAAAGAAGTTATAACTAAAGCAATAGGCATCTTTAATGTTGGCATTGTATTTGAGTGGTCGGAATCGCGTGGGAAGAAGAGGCCCGTGTTGGTGGGGGCACACACTGGAATATCAATGTCATCGTGCTGGGAAGCTCTGGAGACAGCATTGATTGGCCAATTATGAGACTATTACAGGCTGAATGTTTGTGTCCTCCCAAAATTCTTATGTTAAAACTTAATCCTTAATGCGATAGTATGAGGAGGCAGGGCCTTTAAGATCTGATTAGGTCATGAAAGTAGAGCCCTCATGAATGGCATTAGAGTCCTTTTAAGGGGCTGAAGAAACCAGAGCTTGTCCCTCTGTCACGTGAGGACACAGTGAGAAGCCATCCTCTATGAACCAGAGAGCAGTCTCTCATCAGACACTGAATCCACCAGGCCTTGATCTTGGACTTCCAGCCCCCAGAATTGTGACAAATTATTTCTGTGGTTTATAAGCCACCCAGCTTATGATATTTTGCTATAGCAGCCCAAAAGGACTAAGACAGTAACCCTGGCAAAAAGCAAAGGATACAACCAGCTTTGGTTTCTTATTTTTGAGATAGAGTCTCACTTTTGTTGCCCAGGTAAGAGTGCCGTGGTGTCAGCCTAGCTCACAGCAACCTCAAACTGCTGACCTCAATCAATCCTTCTGCCTCAGCCTCTCGAGTAGCTGGGACTATAGGCATGCACCACCATGTCCAGCTAATTTTTTCTATACATTTTTAGTTGGCCAATTAAATTCTTTCTATTTTTAGTAGAGACAGGGTCTCGCCCTTGCTCAGGCTGGTTTCGAACTCCTGACCTTGAGCGATCCTCCCGCCTCGGCCTCCCAGAGTGCTAGGATTACAGGCGTGAGCCACCACGCCCAGCCCAGCTTTGGTTTCTTCATCTGTAAGACGGTGATAATAGTAGCCCACAACATTGTTGTCAGATTTAAATAAGACTTGAGTTACCATAAATGTCTCTTTGCTATACTTACTCATTTCTATACAAAGATCCCCTTATTTTTGTGCACATGCTATATACACGAACATCTGTATATACAATGAAACTGCTGCAAACATCAATGCCCAAAAGATTTGTTTGGTTTTTGTTTTGTTTTTTAGTTACTTACTCAAGAAAATTTGTCCAGTGGTCACTTCTCAATGAACTATTACTACAGAGTATATTTGCACCACTCTTCCCTGGATTAATTTATTTGTAGTTTATTTTTCTAGCAGCCACTACAATCCCTAAAATACAGGAAGTCTAATTCATGGCTCACTTCTGGAAGACTTGACAGCTGCTGCTTAAATATTTAGAAATATCTCTTGAAAGAAAGGAGCTGAAACTGAGCTCCATCGAGCTGTTAAAATGTGATCCTCTCCCTCAGAGTCACATTTAAAAGTTAATATTGTACTTGGTTTTTAGTGTTCACAGGAAGGCCATAGTGATTTTATATTTATATTTTTTCAAAGTCAATATAGATGACACCTTTTCATGACTTTCATATACATCTTTATGACTCTGAAAATCAAACATATAACTTCACTTTCAATTTGAGTAAGTCACTTGGTGTGGTTATTATGAAAGTAAAACTTCGAATTCTTCACCATCCAAAGAAAACACCCTTAAAATCCAAGCAACAAAAAGACCGGATGGAGCGATAAGGAGTGGATAAGCCCCATGTAGAGTGCAAGGACCAGGAGCTACTGCCGCTGGGGGAGAGCAAGGAGCATCAGCAGTGTGAAGAGAACTGCTAGGAGGAAGCTGGTGGAGGGCCTGCTAGAAGTCAGAGTTCTAGTTCTTGTACTGCCACCTCCAGTGCCAGTCGCCAGCTGGTGGTGCTGGAAGGGAAGGCAGTCCCCTGCTTCTCCTCCCTGGACTCCAGCATCAACACCCTGAAGAAGAGAGCCAAGGAACTGATCAAAAACATCAATGAGAGCAGGCAGAAGGACCATGCACTCATGACCAAGTTCAGAGACAGCCTCAAGATCAAGGTTTCGGATCTGACAGAGAAGTTAGAGGAGAGGATGCACCAGATTTGTAATCACCACCACAAGATGATCCAGGAAAAGCTCCAACAATTCACCCAGAAAATGGCAAAATTCAGCCATGTGGAGACAGAGCTCAAACAGGTCTGCTACTCCATGGAGAGCAGGTACAAAGATCCGTGCGTCCAGCCTGAGGCCACGACTTCAGAAGAACAGAGATAGTGAATACTGACAGCTGCCTGGAGACTCACGCCTTAGTGACAGCCACCAAGAGAAGGCTCAGAGGCTGCCATTTGGGCCATGCTGAAAAAAATTGTTTTTCATAGTTGTGTAATACATCTTGGCAAAGAAACCAAAAACTTCCGTACTGGACCCCAAAACGCAGTAAGTCTGTCCCCTGCATGGGCCCAGCCAGAGCGCTCCCTGCACTTGGCAAATCTCCCCACCTCCACCCCACACAGTTGATTAAACATTTGATTTTCAAAAAAACTTTTGAAAAGAAAATCCAAGCAACATTCCAGTGCAGTACTGCTTTAATTGAAGAAGCGAAATGCTTAGCTGACAGTCAAAAATACTCGGGAAGGTGAGAGCCCCAACCGTCATAGATGTGACACAAAAATGACAACTTAAACATAATCATTCCCTTACAATTCTGTCTCTGCAAAGATGGTGCGGTAGGATGAGGGGCCATATCTTGAGTATCTCCCTTTCTTTAGAAGGAAGGAACAAAGAGTCTCTGAGAATTTAGAAAGACTCAGAGCCAACCTCTCCAGTCTTGTCACCTGTCTACTGGGCCAGATTGCCTGAAGCAGAGATGCGAGAAACTGAACATCAGCGAGGGAACTGGGGCTTCTCGGGCTGGGTCTCTGACACTCTTTCCTCCCTTGACAGGTGTGATAAGAGAAGCACATGTCAACCCTCACCAGCTCAGAGGCAGAGCAGGTAAAATATCACCATAAAGAACATCATTATGAAAAACTGCCTTATCAAGCCATTTCCATGTCCCAGAGATGCTCAAAGAAATCCTGCTGTGTAATTAACTCCTTATCAGGAAGATTCTTTACAGCAGCAGGAAGCTGCCTGAGACCCACCGAGTTTCCCAATACGAGCTGGAACCCACTTCAGGATGAAGGATGACAGGGCTCCCAGGGCTGGTCGCTTCTCAGAGGCGCCTGGATATGGACATTTAAGAAAGGGAATGCAGTGCCGGCTTCCTCATTCACATTCTTTTATTGGATAAAATAGGTAATCTTAAATATAAACAGATATCATTTTTCCTGCAGGACTTTATATAATTATTTCATTTTGATCAGGAAAAAAAGTCATAGCTCCTAAGTATATTTTCTTCCCCTGAATTAGACTAGACTAAAAATATTTTTCTTAAAAAAAAAAAAAAAAAAACAGTTTCTGACCACTGTAGCACAGCAAAATGTCTGCTCTTCACTTGTGAGTCACTCTGTGAGCAAACGGCTTCCTTCTAAATGTGACTTCTTGTCTGTCTTCTTGAATAGAGACAGTATGCAGCTGGTAAATTATTAGTCATTTTTTAAACAAACATCATTGAGCACCTACTATGTGGCAGGTCCTATGCTGAGCTTATTAAAAAAAAAAATTGTCACCAACCCTGCCCTCTAGAAGCTCACAGCGCTGTAGGGCTATGACAGAGGTACAGGGACCACAAAATCCCAAGGGTGAGGAGGCGAGTTTAACCTGGTAATGTTTTAAAATACTTCCTACCATAAAAGTGTGAACTGCGCCCTAACAAATGAGTGAACTATTTGTCTGTTTATCCGTCGCCCCAAGACAGTGTGGTATTGGCAGAACAAAAGAGAGAACCTGGAAATAGACCCACACAAAAGGACCAGCTGATTTTTGACAAAGGTGAAAAGCAATTCAATGGAAGAAGGATGCTCTTTTCAACAAACGCTGCTGGACCAATTGGACAATCCTAGGCAAAATAAATAAATAAATACATAAACTTCAGCATAAATCCCACATCTTATACAAAAAAAAAATAATTCAAAACACATCATAAACCTAAATGAAAAACAACTTGAAAATTTTTACAAGAAAATATAGGAGAAAATCTTTGTGATCTGGGGTTAGGCAAAGGGGTCTTAGATATGACACCAAAAAATATAAAACTGTTAAATCGGATTTCATCAAAATAAAAATCTTTTTTTCAATGAAAAGTTAAGAGAATGAAAAGACAAGCTATGGACTGAAAGAAAATATTTGAAAATCACAATACCTGGCAAAGGAGTGGTATCTAGAATATGTAAAGAACTCCCCAAGCTCAGCAGTAAGAAAATAACCCAATTTTTTTTAAATGGTCAAAACATTTGAACAGACACTTTACTAAAAGCTATATATAGGTAACACATGAAAAGATGTTTATCACTAATCATTTGGCAAATGCAAAATAAAATGATCATGCATCACCATTGCACAAATATTAGATTGGCTAAAATTAAAAATCTGATAGTAGCAAGTGTTGATGAGAATGCAGAGAAATAAGAACAACTAGACATTTCTTATACAATTAAACACAAATTTATCATACTACCCAGCAATCCTTCTCTCAGGTGTTTATCCAAAAGAAAGGTAAGCCTATGGCAACTCAAAAATTTGTATACAAAAATTCACTAGAAGTTTCATTCAGAATAGTTAAAAATGAGAAATCACGCAAACGTCCATCATCAGGTGGATGAGTAAACAAATTGCAGTCTACTCACACAATGGATCACCACCAGCAGCGAAAAGGTACAAACCAGTTTTTCCTGCAATATCATGGATGATCTCAAAAGCATTCTGCTAAGTGAAGAAAATTCAGACACAAAAGACTACATGTAGCATGATCTCTTTCATATGATATTCCAGAAAAGGAAAAACCACAGTGACAGAAAAAAGAAGGTGCCTGGGGCCAGCACTGGGAAGGAGATTGACCGCAAAAGGGCATTAGGGAATTTTGGGGGGTGATGGAAACAATCTATCTTATAAGGGTGGTTATGTGACTGTATACATGTGTCAGAACCCATCAAATTGTACACTAACTTCATTTTTCACTAATTTTATTGTATGCAAAATATGCCTCAAGAAAGCTGATTTTTAAAGGATCAGTGGGAAGTAAGAATCCGTACATCAAGCCAACAATTTTTGGGAAAGGCACAATGACAGAAGGATTTGCTTTAGGGGATATCAAAATGTGGGAGCCATGAAGTCACCATAATTTTTAAAGTTTGCTATTGGGACAGCAATAGACAAATATACCCACTGTCACAAAATAAACCTTAAAAGCAGAGCAGTGTACCTATTTAGTAAATAGTTTGGGCAGAAACTTAAATTAGTGAGCAAAGGATGGACTATGCAATAAGTGGAGTTGAAATCTGGATTCCGTTTGGAAGAAGAATTAAGTTAGTTCCATAATCCACACCATTCCCCCAAATAAAAATCTTAATTGATTAACTGATTGTTGACCTAGCTGTGAAGACTCACTCCATCAATTTCATTACCCTATTAAATGTTTAGGAGACCACTCACTGCATCATGGCACGGTCTTACTATATATGAAAAGAATGCTACTGAGCTCACAAACTGACCGCAGTCACTTCACCCGCTCATGGGAGGGGCCACGAGGGAGAAGATGAAGATCTAATTTGTTCCCTTCCACGTGCACAGATAGAGGAGAGAGAATGGGGACCCTAAAGTGTCAATGTGCCCACTAGCTCTTCTGAGATGCTAAAAGGTGAAGCCCAAAGTAGACGGATGATGACGGTGTGTGAAGTTGAGCCCTCTAAGGTTCCTCAGATGTCCAGGGTGTGGGGGAGTGAAAAGTCAAAATTCTGTCTGTGTCACAGGAGAAATTACGCAGGAGAAGGACTTCCAAGGCGAGGACGGCGTAGTGGCTGATAGTCAGGGCTGGGCCACTGGTGTCGGCCAGTGTGAGGCCGCCCTCTGTGATCCTCAACCTTCAGTAAGGACTCCCCACACTTGACTATCTGCGGTGGGTCGTCTTGAGAAAAATGGCAATATTAAAGAGAAGCGTTTCTTCCCTATTCTAGATCTTTCCTCTCAGGCACGAGGCAGGACATCCATTGGCCTAACACTGGGGCCACCCTGCTCTCCTTTGCTGGAAAGAGTAACTGGGCCAACATAGCTCAGCCCCTGCTTCTCGCTTGTCTTCCAGAACCAGCCAGAGGCACATCTGGGACCAGGCCACTGGGTTTGTCCGTCCTCACCATCGGTTTGCAAGCCTCTGTCTAACTCTCTTGCTTCTGTTAGGAAACTCAGTACCGTGCCCCTGAGACACACTCTCCTTTCCTGCTGTCTTATCATTCGCTTGGTTTAGGAGTCTGGTGGGGAGGAGAGGCTGTGGTTTATCAAGCTCTTCAAACCTCAACAAAAGGTTCTGAGTGTAAAGTAAAAGCCCCAAGATTGGCGGGGAGCGGTGGCTCACACCTGTAATCCTAGCACTCTGGGAGGCTGAAGCAAGAGGATCCCCTGAGCTCAGGAGTTCAAGATCAGCCTGAGCAAGAGCAAGACCCATCTCTACAAAACAGAAAAATTAGCTGGGCGTGGTGGCACACACCTGTAGTCCCAGCTACTCAGGAGGCTGAGGCAGGAGGATCACTTGAGCCCAGAAGTTGGAGGTTGCAGTGAGCTATCATGACACCACTGCACTCTACCCAGGGCAACAGAGCAAGACTCTGTCTCTTAAAAAAAAAAAAAAAAAGGCCCCAGGATTCATGCAAGTGAACAGTAAACCAAGGGCAGTGTCCTCGTGGGAATCTCTGAGAAACTTTCATTCCAGAACTCAGAGCTGAGGAAAGCTTCCTTCTCTTTGATTGTCTTTCTTGGACTCTCCTGACTATTGTCCTAACTCCCCCACTTTGTCCCCGGAGTCCTGATGGACCCCATTCAGCACCTGCTCTCTCACTAACTGGCCCTCGGAGTGTCAGGGATGGCAGCCAGCACTGTGCAGACAGCCCGTGTCAGCGGAGCTGGAGCTGGGGCAGGCGGGTGACCACTGAGTGTCTTTCTGAGACTTCCTGTCCGACATGCACTGCTTTGGCTCTGAAGGGCAGAATTTTATTTTTTTATTTTTTTGCCAGAAGAAAAAGAGATGAGTTTCTGTTAACCCCAAAAAAGTCAGTCCATCATAGCTGATGACTGTGGGAAACACTCCACTCTGAGCAAACACAGAACCTCCCAGTGACTCCAGCCAGCACCAGTTACTCACCCCTCACTTTGGCACTCTCCCCTTAGCCCAAGCGAGGCTTGGAAGCATTGGATCATTGGATCATTGGATCACTGGATCATTGGATCAATGGATCATTGGGTCACTGGATCATTGGGTCACTAGATCGTTGGATCACTAGATCATTGGGTCACTGGATCAATGGATCGTTGGGTCACTGGATCATTGGATCGTTGGATCACTGGATCATCGGGCCTACTCACCTCTTCCCACCCTGTCCTACACATGAGGAGCTGACTCCAAAGGTGACATCTCTCACCTGCTTAGTAAGTAGTGGCACAACCCAGACCAGAAATCCAAACTCCTGAGTCCCAAGTCTGCCCCCTTCCCACAGCTCGGGCTTTGTTTCAGGGCTCCGGGCACCACCTCCCTTGGGGGAGAATGAGTTCCTTGATGGCAGAGAGCTAGCATTTTGCAGAGAGCATAAGTAAAAAGGACCAACATTGGAAAGGAGCCTGCTATGTTCCCATCACTGGGCTAGGAACATTACCAGAGTGGACACCTTTGGGACTGTCTTCCCAACCAGCCTCTTGGTTGGAGGGCATTGCTACAGGCTGAATCATGGGGCACAAAAAATTGATATGTTGAAGTCCTAACCTCCCAGGGCCTCCATGTGTAACCATATTAGGAGGCGGGGTCTTTAAAGAGCTAATTAAGTGCAAATGAGGCTGTTGGAGGGGGCCCTAATCTAATATGGCTGGTGTCCTTACAAAAAGAGAATCGGATGCAGACCAGAGGCAGAGGGAGACCATGTGAGGACACAGTGGGAGGTGGGATGTGGCCATCAACAAGCCAAAAAATGAGGCCTCCGACAAAACCAACCCTGCCGCACCTTGATCTTGGACCTCCGACCTACAGGACATTGAGCAAACACATCTCTGCTGTTGAAGTGCCCGGACTGTGGTATGTTGCTAGGGCAGCCCTGGCAGACTGGGAGTGAAGGCATCCACTCCTGTCCCGCCCAAGCTTCTACCCTGGAGCCTGCCCCTCCGGCCAGAGCTGACTGAGGCAGGCTCCATGTCAGGAGCTAGCACTGAGAGAGTCCCAGAGGCCACCTCTAGAGCAGAGTCTTGTTAGTGGGAACTTGGGGATGAAGGCTGTCCCGCCGCTGAGATGCCCAGAACAGCCCTGGGCTCTGCCCTCCCTCGGGTCCCCAGGCTAAACTTCCCAGTGAATTCCAGGAGCAATTCCTACACCCTTCCAAGAAATTCCCTTTCTTGGTTAAACTTGCATGAAGTGGGTTTTGTTACTTGCAACCGAAGGGACTCCTTTACCCACGACATTCAGATATGTTACCTTGTGCAGTTTAACTTCTCCCCTAGGTATTATGACCCCATCTTACAGGCCGGGAAACTGAGGTCAAAGAGATTAAGGAGCCAGCCCAAGGTTACAAGGGGGTAGAACTGGGTAGAACATTTGCACGCACACTCTTTCCACTCTCCACGCTGTCCTCGGTGCTACGCTTCTTTGCTGTCCCCTGCAGTACTCAGCTGGGAGTCAGGTCTACAGTAGGTGCTCAGTGAAAGCTTGTTACACTAAATTGTGTACGTGGTCATATGACCCATTTATAGACTAACACACAGACGAAGATGCCGCCTGCTCACACAGTCGGAACCAAAAGGAAATGAAGCCAGGGTCAGAAATCCATTCATCTTGTCCCCTTCTCCATTCAGACCTAACGAGGCCAGAGATCTTAACTCAGGATTGCAGTGGAACTCTCTGGTTCACTCAGTAACACCGAGGCAGTCTGGCTCCGGGGAATTCACAATTTCCCGCTAACTCCTCCCGTCTGTGTGATGTTTATTTAATCTACAGACCAGGGCAGCCTCTTCCCTGGCAGACTTCATAGTCTCCAGAAAGAAAGTTCTGAACCCTGAATCTCTCTTACTTCCTCCCTCTCCCCACTTTTGTCTGGTAGCAGAAGGAGATAACCCACCCTTTGCTAGGAACAGTAAACTTGCCTTATGCAAGGCCTAGGATGTTCCAGAAATCGAGAAGCTAAGGGAAAAAATAAAGAAAGGGCTCAGCTGGCAAGGGGTTTCAGGACATTTTTTTCTTCTTTATAAAAATAAAATTATTTTTCCCCTGTTCCTTGGAAAGGGCCCAAAATAAACCCAAGATCACTTGCAAAGCTGTCATTAAACTTCCCAGGCCGACCGAGACCCCGAGGCTCGCTGGCAGAGAGAGCCACGGTCGCTAGGGGCCTGCCATCTTGTATTTCAGCGCAGTTGCCTCAAGTATGGGGGGCTGGCCCCTGAGCGCAGCCTCGCAGAGCAGTGAGGGACAGCGCGTCACTCTCCGCCACTTTACAGACAAGACCGGTGAGGCTGAGTGTGGGGGTGCGTGTCCCCAACACGTCACGCTGCACGCTGCAGACTCGGCCTGGGCCCCTGGTCTTCCACCCTCTCACTCTGCCTTGAGAAAACAGTGTTCCAGGACGACTTCCGTGGCTCCCAAACGTACCAGTCCCACTCCCAGTCTCTCTCTCTCTCTCTCTTTTTCTCTCTCTCCCTCCCTTCTCTCTTTCCTCTGCCTCCGTCTCTCTCTTGCCATCTCTTCTCTTCCCCCTCGCTCCCTCTCTTCAGGTTGGCCAAGCCCAGGTCCTAAGGTCAGAAGCCACCACTTCCCCTAAAGAAACTAGCGTGTGCCCTTCCCCTGCC
Source organism: Mirza zaza (assembly GCA_008750895.1). NCBI lineage: Eukaryota > Metazoa > Chordata > Mammalia > Primates > Cheirogaleidae > Mirza > Mirza zaza. Next base: position 42,237 of record VSMD01072090.1, on the reverse strand, counting down.
ACCCAGAACACCTTAGGCCAGAGTCTAGGAAGGCATGACCTTTAACCCGCCCAGCCCCCAAGTGGACCTTGTCCATACCTCTTCTTGAGCTTTCATTTAAGAGAATAAACCCAAATACAACCTGTCACTCTCCCTTTGTGACGTGTGAGCAGTTGAGAAGATGAAATCATCAAACAAAACTTCATATTTGAAGGCAACCCCAAAAGTTAGCGATTTACTCCAAATTAATGTCTTTTTCCAGACTCTTTACTTAAAGTGGAAGACTCTCTCTAAGAGCACAGGGAATGAATGTCTCTGGGAACATTCAGGTTTTTCTGTTTACAGTCCATAATGTAATATAATATTGCCTCCCTCACTTATCAGATACTGTAGTTCTTTCTTTGGACTTTAATAACAACTAAAATAAAAGTCAGTTGTACTAGCAGGACTCCCATACTCCCACACTTTGATCAGTATAGTTTAAGAAAATCGGGGAAATTGACTGGCACGTTTACTTAGTCAGCATTGCCTATCATACTTAAGATAGCCAAAGAATTTAAAATAATTGCAAGGGAGATAGCTACAGCAAAGCAAGGCAAGGTCTTTTTAAAAGCCTAGCGTTTCTTCATCTCTGCTCCTGCAGAACCAGTGTACTCTTGTCCCCTGGGTCCCAGCATATGCTCTGCCAGAAATACCCTTTCCTATCTCCCTGACTTAACTAAATTGACATCCTGCCACACTGAGTTCAAGTTTTGAGGCCCATGTACGAAAGAAAAATGTGTCAGCTTTACAATAACCCCTTTCAGAAAACTCAAAAGTGTTGCTTTTATAAATTTGGATTTGTCTGTAAGACGTCTTCCTACGTGGATGGGAATACGACTTATTTTGTTCAAGGACCCTGAATTCACTGGGAATTCCTGCATCATTGCAGGGGGGTGGGGCTGAGATCTCCCCCTCCCCCTCCTTTTTCTCCCCCGGGCCCAACACTGCTCGCTCATGCACTTGGGGAGCACACAGTGAGCATCTGCCCTTGCCTGGGTCACCCCTAGTCTTAGGAGAATGAAGAAGGGCAGCATGCTTGGGACCTCTCTGGCTAGGAGGGGACCAGGGGTGGGGTGCGGCTCAGGAGCTATTCCAACAGCATGCGGATGGTGCCCTCGCTGGGACCACCAGCCCCAGAGTTGTGTGTTGGCGAACTGAGGAATAGCATCGGTGGGAAGGAAGACTCTAGCCCCTGTGTGTTTGGTCAAAGGCATTTCACCCATTGCTTTTGCATCCTGTTGTCCAGTGACAGGTCCATGGCAGGTGTGTGCAGTTTCCAGCTGTAGGATTGTCTCTTTGGGGGTTATTCAGGCTGCAAGCTTTCCGTTGGTGTTCCCTACTTGCCCCCTTCCAGCCCTCTCCCAGGGGTGGCTGGAATTCTCAGGATTCTTTAGTAAAATATTTTCCCCAGGCTCCCCTTTCCAACAGCCGTTTTTATCTCTGACAGCAGGCTGGCCTCTGTCTCTGGGGCTGGACAGCATCGGGCTCCAATCACACTGTGCTTTCAGAGCAGCCCGTAGCAGACTCCGGCTGATGGGAGCGTGGGGAGGGGAGGGAGGAAGTGAACTGCCCACCCCCACCAGCGACACACAGCAACGGCCACTTCCACCCCCACCAGGTGGGAGTGGGACCCTCTGCAAGCCACTTGCTCCCTCTGCCTTTGGTCTGCGATCATTCTGAAGGTAGGCAGGCTGTCTGATGAGCCCCAAATTCTCCCAGTAGCTTCTCTGAAGAAACTCCCATTCAGGCACCATGGCTTCCAAATTACCCAACACTTGGTTGGTTCATAAAAGTCAGTTTTCCTGGAAAATCTCAAAAGCTTGGAAATAGTTTTAGTGGATTTAATAGAATTGTTTAAAACAGTATTTTGAAAAGAAAATAATAAATCCCAATAAAAGTAAACAGCTTTATAACTTTAGATGGTTTTTCACATCCTTACCATATCTCTAGTCTTTTCAGTAATCCAGGTCAAGATTTCATTAATTATCTCTAATTTTTGTCATGTTGTCACAAATAAGAAAACTAAAACAAAGAGAGGTTAAGTGACATGCTCAGGGTTATATGTCTGGGCTGGAACTATTTTAGAACCCATGTCTCCTGTTTCATTTTCGTGTGTTCATTCCACAAATGAATCATAAAAAGGGCCCAGATTTAACAGATCTCAGCTATCCCACCAAACTCACACAATTCAAACTCATTCATTATACACGCACAGAAATTTCCTTAGAAGATGTTCAATACTACGTTGTTTATAGTACAAAAGGTCTGGAAACAATCTCATACTGAAGGCCAGGAGTTTGGTTAAATGAACTATTGAACACTGAGAAATATTATACAGTCATTAAAACTAAGTTCTGAGACCTGGCACCGTGGCCCAAGCCTGTAATCCCAGGACTTCGAGAAGCCGAGGTAGGAAGATCTCTTGAGGCCGGGAGTTTGAGAGAAGCCTGAGCAACATAGCAAGACCCCATTTCTACAAAAAAATAAAATTAGCCGGGCATGGTGGCCCATGCCTGTAGTCCCAGCTCCTCGGGAGGTTGAGGCAAGAGGATCACTTGAGCCCAGGAATTTGAGGTTGCAGTGAGCTATGATGATGCCACTGCACTCTAGCCTGAGAAACAAAGGAAGGCCCTGTTTCTTAAAAAAAAAAAAAAAAGAAAAGAGTTGTGAAAGTATATAGAGCAAACTGTTCATAATGTAATAATATAGAATATGCACAGCAAACTGTCATTTTTATAATGATATGAATAAAATGCACAGAAAATAGTGGGGAAGAATATATACTAAAATGCCAATAGTGGTGACTTATGGATACTTGGATTACAGGTGATTTTATTGTTTCAGTTTTCTGTAATATCTTCTAATTTTTCTACAGTATAAGTACATTTCTTAGGTACTTTTTAAAGTTTTCGGATTGCTTCATCAGAAAGCCTCATCTAAAGAACAAACGTGCATTTACACCTGAGATTAAGTATATTTAATAGCGTAAAAGGACAGCCTTTCAGTTTATTTTATCACTGAATGGGATGGATGGTAAACTCAGTTTACCTCTTTGAGAATAACAATAAACGTGTTTCATAAGCTTATTTGATGTCTACTTTCAGTGAGTTTCTCTAGGAAACAGAGGATTAATCATAAAAAACAAACATTTTTTTCCACGTCTATTGTGTTGGAATTCTTCTCCCCAGAGACCTTATATATATTACTGCTCAAACCTAAATAGAATGACTGCACTTTTTACTGGACAAAGTCGTAAAACCACTGGCCAAGCCACCCAAATTGTGCTCTCTTCCAGAAGATCACTGCCTAACTGTCCTTTTCGTTCATTTGCTTCATTTCCTGTCCAATTCCCCTGAGCTGCTGTTCAAACCCACCCGCTTCTCTTCATTCCTCTGCTCCCTTCCCACCTGACTGAATCTCATCAGACGACTGGAATCTTCCTTTACCACCTGAGCCTGTGGCGCTCATACTCCACTAGCTAGGGGAGGAAGCCTTTGTTCCAAAGACCCCTTCCTGGGAGGCACAGGAGGGGGGAGCCCCACGCTGGTTTTCCCTGGACAGTTTATGTCTGTCATCCTGGCTTAATTATTAGAAGTTCCCCCTTCCTCTCTCCAGTGTGCCCTACTAATGACACACAAAAAAGGATTACAGCCGTTCTGGGTAGGGACGACCCCTGCCCCTTTTTCTGCCTCTGCGTCTTTCATGCTAATCTTTCCCGTATTTAGTGACAAACATGATTCCTTTTTCCTGAGAGGATTCTGACTCTCTTACTCCTTAACGATCATTCGCTGCCTCACAGACTGGCGAGCTGTGTATATTTTGAATAGCCTTTTAACTGCCCGTCACAAACAGTTGAGTTCAAATCCTCATTTCAGAGCTAGAGAAAAACACATGTGAGTAAGACTCATCCTTACAGAGGAAAAAACAGAAACAGGCTAGAACGAAGGTCTCCTCATGCACGGATGGCTTTCCCCAGACACCGTTTCTCTGAAAAGTCACATCAGGACTGGATTCTCCCAGGTTTTCCTTCGGAGTGGAGAGGAGGACAGCAGCCGTTGCCTTGGAAACTCTGGCCGGTGGGTTGGCATCCCGGGATCCACCCGGCCTGCTCTGCGCCTGACATCCGACGCTAAATAATTTAAGTTTGCGTTGGTTATGCCTTTGCTAAGGGAATACAGAGATCTGGGGGTGAGAACAGGAGAACCTGAGCAAGTGAAATGACTGTAGCAAGACATCTATCTTGTTCAGTGGGAGCAACTCAAATGATGACAAAAGAAATCACCGATGCATTTTAATAAGGAAGATCCTTGATGCAACGTTGGCGGCCAGAGAGATACTGTTAAATAAAGTGTTCACGTGCCTGTGTTTTAATTCTAGTCCGAATTCCATGGGCTGATTCAAGAATATCTTCAAGACATGCACCTGTCAGCCACCTACAACCGTTCATTACACAGCAGCAACAGCAAATGTGGGCGGCTCTTCTATTACAAGCCTTTTTTTTTTTTTTTTTTTTTTTTGTGGTCCTGGTTCTCTAAACGGTGTTGGATTGTTCCCAGTGTCTATCAGATTACAGATGCTTTGCATGGTCCTCTATCAGCTATCGATCAAGGTTTCCATTTCAGATCAATAATGAAAACAGCAAAACCCTTCTGATTGCTTTTTAATATTAATATGAGAGGAAACTTACAGAGGGTTCGAATGCAACTTCCCCATTCTATAGATGAGGAAACTGAGGCTGAGAGATGAAGCCAAGGATATGAATGGCTCTGCTAGTCAGAGGCACAGTGGGCTACAGACCCAAGACTCCAGGGTCCCAGTCTGGGGGACCTCACTGCACTACCACTTTGCCTCTGCTGTAGTCTGTTGAGCGTGATAACTTCATGCACAAGTATTTAAAAAAAAAAATCTGTTTCAGCACATGGAAGTCTGACATAAAATGTCATTGTCTGAATTTACTTTCAAGTTCGGGGAAATATTCTAATCTGAAAAGGCACGGCTTCGGATGCCTTGTCCCACACAAAATGACACTGTTCCTTAGTCTTTCCAAAGGAGCCCACGGCATTAATAACAGGCTAGGGAGGGCTCCTGGGAAGTCTCTGCATCAGCAAGGTGAGCAGAGATGTATGCATTGAGGAACTCAGTTGGCAATTCCAACCCCAGCTGGCAAACAGGCTAAGGACTCAGAAGGCCCTGGGGGAGGGGATTTGGCAGTGCATCTGAGTCACGGAAACGGAAAATGGCTGCAGGAGAAAACACGATTGACTCCCCAGCAGTGTAAGACGTGAGTGTCTCGGGGAAGACACTGTGGCAGTGTGGCGCGAGCAATTCGGGGGTGACTCCTGAATAGCCCGACCCGTTGGCGGCCTGGTGGCGTCTGAGGCTGGGGGAGGCCTGGACCGGTGTCCTGATGAAGGAGCTTGCTTACAAGAGCGGAGGGAGGCGCTCCGGGGTGGGATGGGGCGACCACCTGTTGGACGGGGCTCCTGCAGACACAGCCACCGCGCTCGGGAACGCGCCGGCGCCGCGAACCTCGACGCGGCGACATGCGGCCCCTTGTGGCCTGATCGGGGAGCAGCAACAAATCCGGCTCAGCCTGAGAGTAAGACTCGCCTGCTCCACGGGGTGCGGAGTAGCGGTGCTGGAAAAACGCCTGCGGCACTCAGGGAAATCGGTTGCTGCGCCCCAAACAGATGGGCATCGGAAAGGACCATTTTATCTGAGAGCGCTGGGAAGAACTGTCCCCTAAGCCCGCTTGTCTCGCACCCGAATATGCGTGGGGACCACCTGGGGTCTTGTTGGGTTCAGCAGGCCCCGGTGAGGCCGGAGGGTCTGTGTTTCTGATGAGCCCATCCTGAGGGTCTCCAGGGCCTTGCGGGAAGGCCCCAGCCCTTAGGGTGGCCCAGGGCTGCTGCATGGGGACCTCTTCCCTCCGGAGACCGCAGGCCCCTGGAGGGCATCCCAGCCTCACTCCTGCCCCACCCCACCCCCCTCACCTCTGGGCTGCAGTTCCTGCCCACCCCCAAGCACTGCCAAGCCTGGGAAGTCACTTTCCTTTTGTGTCTTCAAGCTTGAAGGGTGTGTCTACTCCAGCTCTGAGGTCATCCTCTCCCCTCAAGAAAGAGTGTCCTCCCAGGAGACAAAGTCCTCCTCCCTGACACCAACCATTCCAGGTCGGCATCCAACTGTGCCTTACAGATGCCACACTAATGAAAGCCCTGGGTTGTTCCATAGCTTTCTTGATCACTGAGAGCAGCAGGTGGTTTCCAGCACCATTTACTTCCAAATCTCCTCCTGACTCATAAGGTGGAGCATGGTTTGTGATGTCTCTGTGCTGGGCTTCTCACACACACCCAGGCAGCACCACTGAGGCCCACTGTAATTCCAGCATCTTCCGGTGGCAGAGTCGAATTTACACCCCCACACACACACCCCAATTCCAAGACTCATTGTATTTGATTAGGAAAAAAAAAATTTAATACAAAGTATTTTTAACCTGGTGTGGGAGGAAAAAGATGGAATAAATATGACAGAATGATCACACATGGGTAATTACACATGTAAATGAGTTCAATTTGGTAATTTTCTCTTGAATTCCTATTTACACAGTTAACATTTTATTCTAACCCCACACTACCACTGCATTTTGGGGTAGTTTCTTTTTATTCTTATATGTCGATTCTGAAATAATAAAAGTAATTTAGAACACTTTGGTATAACCACTTTTCTCAGCTTAGACTTTTTTCAGATTTTGCCATCTACAAAGTAGACAGTGGACAAAAATTCCTCTCTTCACTTAACAAGTATTATTAATTGCTTCCGTGCACAAGGTCTCTGTTGGGTCTCTGGAGAAAACAATCCTAGTCTTATAGGAACAGTTCCCACAAAACTAAAATACAAAATGTAAATAATAAGGTAAAAAGAACATCCTGAAGGGATTTAGGAATCGTGAGATGGGAGAAATTACTTCTGACTGAGAAATCAGCACAGGCTTCCTGGAGGGAGTGGCATTCAAGCAGGACCTTGAAGGACAAGTAAGAACTGTGTATCTAGGAAAGGGGCAGGTGTGAGACACAGAGAGTCCACAGAGAGCGTTTGGAAGTGTCTGCAGACTGCTGGGAATTCAGGACCAGGGCCAGGGGGAGACATCCTAGGGCTGTGGGAATTAGAGACACAGGAATGATCATAGAAATCCTGGCAGAGCTGAAGTATCCAAGGAGAGTAAGACAAGGGTGAGGACAGAGTCCAGGGGAAGCAGGACAGAGCTGCCGGCAAAGCGGCAGCAAGGGAGGAAAGAGGCAACTGGGCATGCCAGACACCATCAACACCCAAAGGTGACAGCACCTTGGCTTGTGGCTGGCCATTGCACTGCCGCCTTTGAGTCATTTATTTTACTTTATTGTACTTAGAAAATATTATACTCATAAAAATTTTCAAACATACACAAAAGTGAAGATAGAATGACCCCCCCATACCCATTCATAAGAAACAACAAAGGTAAAGACGTGGCCACAGTCTCTCTTTTGCTGTGTGTTTACTTTACTGACATAGTTGACAGCAAACCCCAGGCCCCATGGCATTTGACCTCTGAACCCTGCATCATGCCTTGCTAAGAAATATGGACAATGGAGAAGAAAACTTCAAAGAAGGAGCCGATTTTAAATTGTTGGAAGTTTTAGGGATTTCAGCCAGACACTAACACTCTGTAGGAACTCATTGGTGGCCTTCAAGAGAGGAGTTTCAGTAAAATGCCTGGAGCAGACGACGGAAAAGCCACAGATGAAGTCATCAGTGGGCAGAGTTGGTGTGGTTATAAATAGCACGGAAGTTCATCAAGGCAGCTGGGCCACAGGAAGGATCTTTGTCACCAAAAAGAGATTTGAGCAAGCTTGCAAGTTGAGATAAAGAATCAAGGGAGTGGACGGAGGCTGAAGATGTGAGAAAACAGGTAATGGGATATAGCAACATTCATTCATTCCATTGAATATTAAATAAGTATGTATCATGTGGCTACATTCCTTTTGGCATGGACCATGAGATGGATAAAATCCCTGCCCTTGCGGAGCTAGCACTCTGATGGGGGACAGATAATAAACACGTGTGAAATATAATGCTCGATAGTGATAAGTACAACAAAGGAAAATAAATGGCTCAAAGGAGGTGGTGCAATGGGAAGAGCTTGAAACAGGCCAGACAGCTCCTTGGGGCAGATCTGGGGCCAGAGAATCTCAAGGTAGGCACAGAGGCAGCAGCAGGAACTCATGCTGAATTAGCTTCATTTTATAGAAAAAAGGAAGGGAGAAGCTCATAACTTCTAGACCCTTCCAGACACTGAGACTGCTAATACTACATGAATGGACACAACTTCCCTTTTACATACTTTACTGCTAAAAAACAAGAGGACATCATTACAACTGCAGGTCAGAGCAGAGCAAGGAGGCAGCAATGCATAGAAAGAAAGCACCAGGTCTGTTTATCAGCCAAGTGGACTCCAGGCAACTTATTCAATTTCTCTGAGTCTCAGTTTCTGCACCTGTAAAATGGGAATAATTATTCCTATGTAAGAGGGTTTTGTGAGAATGGGATCATGCATGTGGCTCTCCAAGCACAGTGCTAGGTTCACACTAAATGACCGTTAAATGCCGTCTTAGAAAAGCAAAGCCATCCCAGGAAGCAGCTTTGACAAAGTATAGCTGTCCTGTTGCAGAGAAAATCCTTGGAAGGCTTCATAAGACTTCTCTTCAAAATGGTTTCACACTCTTCTTTCTGGTTTGGAAAATGTTATGCAATGAAACACACATCCTACTTTGTCAGGATTACTGTTGTCCTCAAACCTCCAAAATTACAAACCCACATAACAACAAACAGAGAGAGATGTGAAGGTGACGGAGTTCTGAAGAGCTGAATTAGCCCATTTCCTCACATCTGCAGAGTCAGCTCGCCAGTGCTCATTCCCCTCCTTTTAACTATTTCTCGCTTCCTTTCAATGTTATGTGAGCTGTAAGGTTAAAGAGCCCTTGAGGGGTCACCTTATTCGTCTCAGCCTTAAAAGTAGATAGAGTATATCAAAAAACCACGGTGGTAATTGTTTAGGGAAAAGAAGTTATAGAGTTCATTTAATTTTGTCAAGCTAATTAGCAGAGGTCCATGGGCGCCGACTTGAGGGAAATGAGGCCAGTTCTATTTGAAATCACGTTGGGGCCAACAAAACTCTGGGTCCCTGCACTTCACTTCCTCAGAGCACCCTCACCTCCCGCTCTGCCTTCCAGTTTACCACCAGGATTTAGACAAGTGTGACTATCCCAGAGATATACTCTAAGGATATAGATGGGCCCCGACTACACTTGCACCCTCGTGATCAGCTGCCTAAATAATGAATTCACCTGCAGATGAAACTCAGCTCTCACTAAAAAATTTAATGATCAGCACCCGAAATATGTCTGGGTTAGATCAAAGAATAAATTATCCTCCCTCAGTTCAAAAGTGATTACAAGCCCACTGCCTCTGCTTGTTCTCGGGCAAGCAGCTGCCCAGCTATTTATCTTATTCAGGGAAACCAAAATAGATGTCTATAACTTCCACTGTTGACATAAACTTTTATTTGCTTTCAGGTGTTTTGCTTGATCTCCAGGAGAGGTGAAGAAAGTGACTGTGAGCCCTAAAGTCCTAAGATACAGTGTTTCATTTTAGACGTATTAAATGGAAAGATGTTAGGACACGGTCTTTTGGATATCGAAAACAGAAATCATTTTCTTTTCAATTTTAGCTCAAACAGTACAGGGAGAGATTAAAAATATACTGTAATGTGCTGAGAAACCAGTGGGGTGGGGGAAAGCCCTGACTTTTTCAGCACTTGCTGATTTCTCTGGTGTAACAAACACCCTCATCATGGCCAAGTTACCAAGAGCCAGCTCAAAATTCCTGAAAATTTAACAACTGGCTCAAAAGTTGTTTCTGCACACCAGTAGAGCTAGACAAAGAGGTGACTGGTGTAAGATTTCTTTCATGCCTTCTTCGTGAGTAAACTGAATTGTTAAATCACTTAAAAATGTGAATTTCAGGCTATGATCACATGAAATATGGTGTGTCATCCTAGGTAGTCATTAAAACTCAGGTTATAAAAGAATATTTAATGGTGCAGAAATAGATTTAGGAAATACTTTCAGTGAAAACAATGTGCCCAATATGATCCCAACTTTGCATATAAAAATGACTACGATATACCCAAATGTGAATTGTAATCATCTATTAGTTGTGAGATCGTGTGTAGGTTTTATTTTCTTCTTTGTCCTTTTTATATTTTTCAATTTTTCTGCAATGTTTATTATAACTGGAAAAAAATCCAATAAATGTTGCATATTTTAGAGAAAAAAAATTACAGCATTTCAGATTCTTTTATGTCCAAAGAATCTTATGGGTAGACTGGCTAGAAAATTGAATCAGATCACTTCTATTTAAATAAGGCTAAATCTTTGTCATTTATTTTTGTGATGTCTTACTGTTTTAAAAGTATTGTCAAATGCATTATCTAATGTGCTTATCCTTGATGCAAGGAAGGCAGGTTATTTATTATAGCCTCATTTTGCAGATGAGAAAACAGAGGTTTGAAAGGATTTAATGATTCAGCCCTGCTGGCATGGCTAGTAAAGCCTCCAAACTGGGACTTTCCCCTGGGTTCCTGAGTGCCACCCCTGAGACCTTCCCTCAAAGACAAGCTGAGGGAAGCTTTGCCCATGGCTCCTTTGTCCAAGTTCTACTTGCACACCTAGACCTGATTCTGCAAGGGGTCACTCTCCTCGTCTTGCCCATTTTAAATGCCCAGAGCTTAGTCTAGAGACTAGAATCATCCAGGCAGGGCACACTCTGTCCAGGCACCAAAGACACGGAGAGTGACGCCTACAGTGGACTCTTTAGCTTGGAGATGATAAACATGACAGAATTTGCTGAGAACAGAACCCACACTCTGGGTTGAAAACTATGCACGATGTTCTACACACACCTATTTACAACAATCTGTAAAGGACATATAACAGGTTCTGATATGTTTCCATATCTTCTCCTAAAGAAATTGGGAGCACCCTTTATGGGAATGGCTGAACGAACAATTTCTGGGTAGCTCCTGTCTGAAGACTTTGTTGGTCCTCTGTGATCTGGTGTCTATCTCCTGTTTCTGGATGCTCACTCCTGCTCACTCACAGTGCTTTACCAGGCCTCATGCACCAGAAACAACAGCACACCAGGCTTTTCGCTTCTAAGGGACAAAGTAAGAACTTGTTGCCTCAAACAGGTTTTAGCAGATATACAGGACAAACTGAAAGACAAAAACAAAAAAAAACCCAGCATTCTGACGAGACCTCATGCAAAGCAAGAAAAGCCAGGCCACCAGGTGTCAGGTGGCCCCAGGTGGGGTGGCCTGCTGGGGGGGAGATAGGCCCCTCTCCTTTGTCACCACACAATACAAAGAAAGAACCACCCAGTCCCACCTGGACCCCTCACAGTGGGCACTCTAGGAGGCTCAGGGAGCCCTTGCCCACCGCAGTGGCAAGGCCACTCCTTCACGGGCACCACAGGCAGAGGCCAACGTGAGGACTTTCTTATGAGACACAGTGTTTCCTGGGACTGACTCTTGGTTGCTTCAGTGGAGACCATGTGATACAAATGTGCATATGCTGGTTTCCATCTACACCCCAGGGGTGGTTAGCTAACTTCATCTTAAGTACCCTAAGCAGAATGCAAGTGCAGGGATGGAAAGCTAATCAAAGGCCACTCTAGAGGAAGCCACTAAGGCATCTGAGCTACACTTATCTTTTGATTCACAACAAAGGCTTAGTCAATTAGTACCATGGGCATTAGAAATTACTTTTCATTGGTAAAATGAAAATTCATTGTTAAAATGAATTTTCAAGAAATGTGGATTGTGCAAATATCATACAGTCCCTCTTGGCCTATTATGAACAAAGCATAAGGAATCAAGGGCCAAACTGCCTACGACTTTGGAATGGTGCCTGAAAATGACTGGAGTATTCTTTAACCTGTGTAACCAGAGTTAGTTGAATCTTGTGGCTAAAATACTCTCCCATCTGCTCTGAATAAATATTTACACAAGGTGCCACCAAAGCACCTAAGAGGACAGACACCTGGGATTGCATCAAATTTATCAAGGCAGGATGACTGTCTTGTTGCCAGTGGGTGTTGACACTTGCTTTCACAGTACCATAGTCTACCTCTTAGCAAGTTTGTAAAAGAGGAAACTTAGAGGGCCCACTCATTTTTAATTAGAAGTTGTCAACAATCTATCAAAAAGAACTTGCCAGGTACACCTGTCGTCTCAGCTACTCAGGAGGCTAGATGGGAGGATCACTTGAGCCCAGGAGTTCGAGATCAGCCTGGGCAACATATCCAGACCCCATCTCTAAAAAAATTTTTTTTAATTAAAAAAGTAAATTTTAAAAAAGAACTCAATAATCATGAATGATCAAGTCAACTTGACTTAGGATTTTTTGCTCTGATAACTTTACTATCCTCAGAAACAATTAGGGAAATTCTGAGCGAAAGCTAAGTGACTCACTATACACACTGAGTACTGCCATGTGATTTGATTTGTACCTAGAAACAGAAAGGGGCCTGGAGAAATTTGGGGTTACCTTTAATTCCTTACATTATCTTACTTACATTCACAGTGCCATGCTCAGTAGTATGTATGTTTCATGGTACCAGGACTTCTGAACTCAATCAAATACCACAATTCAGTTTAAAAATCAACCTTAAAGCACTTTAATCTTTATTCTACTCCTGATTATAAAAATAATACATACATTATAAGCGTTTACATTATATAAAACTGAAAAACTAAAAATTCCCCCAGAATCCCACCGTCAGAGGGAATTCCCATCCCTCCTACTCTGATAAGTATTCTTCCAGATTTTTAAAGCATATACTAGTAAATAAACAGGATAAAGTGGAATCCTACTGTACATATGTGCTATTCTGCTCTCATGTAAGTTTTCTGATAGTTCTGACAAATAACTCAACTGATCAGTTTCTCCAAAGAGCTTTATGCATTTAATTTTCAGACAAGATTCAACCACACTGTGGGTAGAAAAACCTATACGATTTTCTTATCATTCATATTAAATATTGTCCCAAGTATTAAAGGTAAATTAAAGTTCTTAAAAAATAGGAAAGGAAGAATAATGAACTTGATACAGAGGAGAAAACAGTTCAGAAAATTATCCCACTTTCTTATCAAAATAAAAACTCTTAATTTCAATTCCAGAAAGTACCATAAAATGGCTTTAAAATTGGAATTTGGGAAATAATCACCTCTTTACCATAAAATACAGCTGTAAAAGTAATGCTACATTTCTTCTCTTTGAACAAATAAGGGTAGAAGGGACAGGGCAGAGTGCGGGACACAGAGTAGAGTTCAGGTTTTGTAACTGTCAAAGGGCAATTTTGCTTCAATCTCCGACAGCTGCATTTGTAATGCTTTCAAGACATCTTCCATCTGTTGAATTAAAATAAACACATGAATATGACTAAAAATTATACATGGTAAAACATGAAAATACACATTGTTAATGCAATTTTGAATATTTCATGCATTACATATATTTATTCAGTGTCTAATATAACTATTTAGAGGCATAAACCAAATTTTATTAAACAAGGCATAATTCTATTGACCGTAATTTTCAACCCATAATTTATGGCTCCTTTATACACTCATCACCATCTTGCCTATCTGGCCATGAAAAGAAGCTAACGTTCAACAATAAAGCTGTTTATACCATAAGAACCCAATCAAATAAAATATTGATTTGAGCCAAAGATATTTTTCTAATTTAACAGTTTTAGAACATATACTGTTTTGATTTTGACATGAAATGTCTTATCATTTTGTTGATAAAGCTTTAGCTTAATTTATAGTCTGGTTCCCCAAAATAACTTTACTAACAACTGAAATAAAATAAGCACTCTCTTATTATGCAAGTGCTAAGATCAAAACAGATGACATTATGAGAATTACTGTTTGTGGAGGAGCCCTTGTTCACTGGCAAGAAGTTGTTCGTACAAAGACATAAAAGGTACAGAATAAAATTACCTGTTTTAAAGAATTTTCTATTTCAACTCTGCTTTCAAGATTAAAAAGCTCTTTATCTTCTGACACAATTTGCTTTTCAGCAGACCCTAAAATATAACTAAAGTACAGTACAAAGTAAAAATATGAACTGAGCATGGTATCCCAGCTACATGGGAGGCTAGGGTGGGAGGAGTGCTGGAGCCCAGGAGTTTGAGGCCAGCCTGGGCAAAATAGTGAGACCCCCGTCTCAAACAAAAACAAAGTTAAAATATGAAAAAGGAACAAATACCAAATTTATGTCAGTTAATAATACTAAAACTCTGTGAATATTACACTGTATGTTAGTAACAAGTAAACAAGTAAAACCCCTATTCTTATTAATAGCAACCTACCTAGGAAGCTGGACTATATGAAGTCATGTCCTTCTCTTTAACAGCTTTGACCAGATATTTCTACATATTAATCTTTAAGCATTTCATTATTGGAATAAGCTTGCTCTTTAGTAAGCTGGATGGCAAAATATATTCACTCACAGTTCAAAATTCTAAGGGCAAGTTTAAAGACTCTGCAAAAGTCATTGCTTTCTTGCTTTATATAATTTTTTGGAAATGTGTGTTTTCAAATTTGACTTTTAATAGTAATTTGGACAGAGGAAAGACCATGTGAAGACAAAGGGAGAAAACAACCGCCTGCAAGCCAAGGTGAGAGGCCTCAGGAGAAACCAACCCTACCTACACCTTGATCTAGACTTCTAGCCTCTAAAACTGTGAGACAATAAATTTCTGTTGTTAAAACAGAAATAAATAAGTAATTTATGAAGTCAATTCTTGATTACCTAAATTTGGGCAACTTCAACAGTTATCCTCCAAGTGATGCTTTGCTTGATTCTTTAGAGTTTATGAGATGCTATAATTTAGAAAACTACTGAATAGCAGAAAAACTAACTTGGCAACAGGACAAAAACAGGCCCAGTATTGGTAACTAAATAAATCTAAACAGCAAGGAAGAAAATGCCAGTGTTTCTCAAAAGAAAACTGGTTCATTTGCATTTCTTTAGAAGTTTTTTGTCACATGCAGCAACTTCAATACATCACTTCTTTTGTCAAATAAGAATAGTCTTCTCTTGGAAACCCTATGGGTTATATTCTTAAAAAACAGCACAGTAGGCAAAATTGCAGAAGGCAATTAATGTCCTATTTAGAAAGAGAGAGAGAGAGAGATAAGGTAGAAAAATTAAATGGCATTGATTAATTTATAAAACTGTAAATAAACATTATAGAGGGCATATATTTCTAAAACAAAACCAGATTTCTTGGCATTAAAATCCTGCTCCAAGCCTAAATTCAACTGTTCAGGAAAAATAGCTTCAATACTATGATCCTTGGGCAAAAATCTTCCATGAGTTTTCTTGTATACAAATAATATCATTTTTAAAAGGTGTGTACCAACTCTACTGTATTAAGATTTCATGTTGTTTACAGTCGTATTCTCCCTTACTTAATTTCCACAAACCTTGGTAAAATTCTCACAGAGATTAACAGATTTGTTAATCTGTTAATTTGTTAAGATTTGTTTGGGCCTCAGTCTTCATTCATATATTAAGACCAAAATAGATTCTCTCTCCAGCTAGACCTACATGCTTCATAAGGGGGAACAGTATTCATTACATTATTCTTTTGTGTAAGGGCTACATAAAGTTTGCAGATTATAGAATTTTTATCTAGGCTGGGTAGTGGTGGCTCATGCCTATAATCCTAGCACTTTTGGAAGGCAAAGGTGGGAGGATTGCTTGAGGTAAGACGTTTGAGACTAGCCTGAGCGACAGCAAGACTGGGTCTCCACAAAAAATAGAAAAAGTTAGCTGGATGTGATGGCTCACGCCTGTAGTCCCAGCTACTAGGAGGCTGAGACAGGATGGCGGCTTGGGCCCAGGAGTTTGAGGTTGCAGTGAGCTATGATAATGCTACTGTACCCTACCCAGGTGACGGAGCAAGTCTCTGTCTCAAAAAAAAAATTGATCTAAACTTGTCTAGTTTCCAAAAAGGTGGCAAAACTACAGTTACCAAGGAATAATTGAATCAAGGAATAATAGAACAGTAAAAAGAAAACTGTTTTAAATTTTTTTGAAGAGGAAAAAATCTAAGATATTTAACAGGAGTGATAAAATAGCTTGAATAATGAAGTCTAGGCACTTTCTTTCCTTCTTAAATTGTTCCTCTTTCCTTATATGTAAGATTTCTTAGGTGACCTTAAAGTACTGAGGGTTATATCTTTTCCAGGATAAGTGAAAAAATGTACTGGGGTCAACTGATTTATTTTTGTACTTTCTTTAAAGGTCAATGAATTGGAAGACCATTAAGATATCTGTGGCCAGGAGCAGTGGCTCATGCCTGTAATCCCAGCACTTTGGGAGGCCAACGCAGGAAGCCTAGGAGTTTGAGACTAGCCTGGGCAACACAGAAAGACCCTATGTCTACAAAAAAATTTTTAAAAATTAGCCAGGAATGGTGGTGCATGCCTGTAATCCTAGCTACTTGGAAGGCTGAGGCAAGAAGATTGCTTGAGCCTAGGAGTTTGAGACTGTAGTGAGTGGTGATTAAGCCACTGTCCTCCAGTCTGGGCAACAGAGCAAAACTCTCTCTCTCAAAAAAAAGATGTCTGAAATTCTATAACTGATGTCTGTCTTCAGCCCCTAATTCACAGTTTTCTAACACGTTTTAGAAATCTTCAAGATTGAAGGCTTTTCCTTGCATTTCTCAAAAAAAGCAGACAATTCTTTACAATAGGAAATAGTTGAGCTTTGTATTTCTGCTTTCCAAGAAAACCAAAGTGACTTCTTTCCTAACCATTTTGAAATTTCTATTTCTTCATGATATTCTAGGAGGCTAAAAACTTGGGGAAGAGGCCAGGTTTGGTGTCTCACACCTGTAATCCTAGCACTTTGGGAGGCAGAGTGGGAGGATTGCCTGAGGCCAAGAGTTCTGAGACCAGTCTGAGCAAGAGTAAGACCTTGCCTCTACAAAAAATAGGAAAAAAAAAACAAAAAAACCTGGGGGAAGAAAATTGGACTATATATATTGATCCATACCATTGCTTTAAAACAATCCTATTAAACTACATTTAATTTTTAAAAACAAGTGAACATATTTTTACTCCAAAACAAAATTTCAGTGTTTTCTGCTACAATTTAGAGTGTCTAACTTTTCTAATAATAAATCATATCAAAGCAAAAAAATCACTGACTTTATTGTCAGAAATTATTACTTAAAAATATATTTTAACCAGTGTTGATTTTAGTTCTGATGTTTTCATGCCAATTTCTTTGCAAACTTAACTTTCTGAGACATCAGCCATTAGGTAATCATTTGTATCTCAAACTTACCTTTCAACGGCTTTAACACTGAGGCAAAACAAGTCCCTCTTATAATCAAGATGCTTGGGAGTGCATCTATATATGTAGCCAAGATTGAGTGAGCACCCTGTGCAGTACAAAGTCTGAAGAATGCTGCAATAAAGAAATGTCATTGCTTTAGGAAAGTAGCAACTCGTTATAACAAAAATCCCATTGTTAAAATCCACGAACACTTAAGTTTCTAATGTTATTCTGGCCATATTAAGCTATATATACAAGATAGGAAAAAAATGATAATAAGATATTTGCAGTGCAAATTTTTTTTTTTTTGAAACAGAGTCTCACTTTATTGCCCAGGCTAGAGTGAGTGCCGTGGCGTCAGCCTAGCTCACAGCAACCTCAAACTCCTGGGCTCAAGCAATCCTGCTGCCTCAGCCTCCCAAGTAGCTGGGACTACAGGCATCTGCCACCATGCCCGGCAAATTTTTTCTATATATATTAGTTGGCCAATTAATTTCTTTCTATTTATAGTAGAGATGGGGTCTCGCTCTTGCTCAGGCTGGTCTCGAAATCCTGAGCTCAAACGATCCGCCCACCTCAGCCTCCCAGAGAGCTAGGATTACAGGCTTGAGCCACCACGCCCGGCCCTGCAGTGGAAATTTTAAGGACAGTCATCTCTAGGCCACAATGCCTTAAGCATAAATACAAGAAACATAACAAAAGCAATAAGAAGAGAGGATACTAAGGTGGTGTTTTTCTAGAATATAAACTCCTCAATCTGGCATTATGATTTACAACTATGAGATAAGTGTTAAAGACTATGAGGTAAGTGTTAAAGACAGTCTAAAGAAGATAACTATAACGAAACAAATGTTATTAGTTCTACCTAAAATCTTATTGCCTGGCTGGTTCTCAGCCTGATGTCTGATCTCTCACTATTAAAAGATTTGTAGGGCCTGGGACTGCCGGAGTTCCTGTGTTGTTTGCTTCTGACCAGAAGCAACCCTGTCTGTTTATCCCAATAGGGGGTGGGTGGGTGGGAGGGGGTGTGGGTGTGGGGGTGTGTGTGTGTGTGTGTGTGTGATATGAGCATTTTATGTGCGCCATGACATGAAAAAAGTGGGTAGCACTGGTCTAAGCACTTTGACATTTTATGATACAGATATTTTCTTTTTCTATTTTTATTTTTGATTTTCTTCAGCGCCAAGCCTAAAGACCCAAAAAGAGAGTGTCAGAATATGCTCTTAGAAATCTAGAGGCCAGGCACGGTGGCTCATGCCTCTAATCCTAGCACTCTGGGAAGCCGAGGTGGGTGGATTGTTCCAGGTCAGGAGTTCAAAACCAGCCTTAGCAAGAGCGAGACCCCATCTCTACTATAAATAGAAAGAAATTAATTGGCCAACTAATATATATAGAAAAAAATTAGCCAGGCATGGTGGCACATGCCTGTAGTCCCAGCTACTTGGGAGGCTGAGGCAGAAGGATTGCTTGAGCCCAGGAGTTTGAGGTTGCTGTGAGCTAGGCTGACGCCACGGCACTCACTCTAGCCTGGGCAACAAAGTGAGACGAAAGGAAGAAAGAAAGAAAAGATAGAAAGAAGAAAAGAGAAGAGAAGAGAAGAGAAGAGAAGAGAAGAGAAGAGAAGAGAAGAGAAGAGAAGAGAAGAGAAGAGAAGAGAAGAGAAGAGAAGAGAAGAGAAGAGAAGAGAAGAGAAGAGAAGAGAAAAAGGAGAGAGAGAGAGAGAGAGAAAGAAATCTAGAAACACTAACATCTCAAAATCTAAGGGCAACCACAACCGCTCAAGAATTGATACATGTGAATGACTGATTTTATACTGATCACCATGAAAACAGCTTTATCCCAAGTAACCTTACTGGTAATACTCTTTCAAGGATTTTTACTTGAAAAATAAACATGTTCTCTAATGTACATATTCACATAGATAAGGCCTTACTCACCAACCGTTTTCCTTTTCACGTGTGGATAGCTTCTGTTCCTTATCCACAGAAACATTACAGGAAACACCTAGAAAGAAAGAACTAATGTATTAATGTGGTTTGTAAATACACAGGCAGATATCTAGGGAATTTCTTGTCCAACTTTCATTTTAGAATTCAGAGGACCAGAAAAAACAAGAGCCCAAGTCTCTGTCTCTCTCTGTCTCTCTCTCTCTCTCTCTCTCTCTCAGAGGACCAGAAAAAACAAGAGCCCAAGTCTCTGTCTGTCTCTCTCTCTCTCTCAGAGGACCAGAAAAAACAAGAGCCCAAAGTCTCAGTCTCAGTCTCTGTCTCTCTCTCTCTCTCTCTCTCTCTCTCTCTCTCTCTCTCTCTCTCACACACACACACACACACACACACACACACACACACACACACGTCCAAACTAAACCTCCTGAAGTCTTCTGGAAAAAGATGGCAAAGTAAGAGTTACTTCCTTCCTTTCCCTGAAAACCACTGACATAAAAAAATAAATAAAATTAGAGGAGAAAATTCAACTGATAGTGAAATGTGGAACCATTAGAACCTCAATTCACAAACTGCAAACAGTTTCTGTCAGTGTAATTGGGATCAAGGCTGGGTGCAGTGGCTCGTGCCTGTAATCCTAGCATTTCTGGGAGGCTGAAGGGGGAGGATTGCTTGAGGTCAAGAGTTTGAGACCAGCCTGATAAACAGCAAGACCTCATCTCTACTAAAAATAGAAAAAATTAGCTGGGGTAGTAGTTCACGCCTGTAGTCTCAGCCGCTCGGAAGATCTCTTGAGCCCGGGAGTTTGAGGTTGCTGTGAGCTAGGCTGACACCACGGCACTCCCAAGAATTGCACAGGCTGCTAAGCAGGCATTCATGTATAAAAACAGGAAACATTTTCAAGCACTCAAATTTGTTTTCTTGGGATGAGGGAACCATTGATGATTAATCAAACAAACTCAGGAATAGGAAATATTTCTTATATTAACAAGAGTACTGAAGTCAAGTAATGAATTCATATAAACATTATATTAAGGGCATATTATGGCTACAGAACAGAACATAAATGTTACGAAATTTGACAAAGTAAAAATAATTAAACTAGCTCAAATTAGGTAAGGAGGGAATGAAAAAGAATCCAAGAGCTCATTTCTTTGTCTTGGTTGGGGGAGGTATTAAATCGTTAAATCAGATTACCTAAAGCTAACAAATCAAGATATTTATAGTTTTTAAAATTTAAAAACTACTGATTTTAAAAAACTAAATAACAGAAATAATAGTATGTCTACATGTAAAGCAAAAAAAGAAAAGAGGCCACATGGCAAAAGATAGAAAAGCTACAAAAACAGACTACAGATAAAGTGAAAGATGTAATACCAAACATGTTATTTCTTAAAAAGCTATAAGCAAGGTAAACTCACTCACTCAAAGAACTTCTATGGTATCAAAAATCTCAACCTAAATATATATATGCTATTCTAATGGTGGCAAGGCTGGAAACAACCTAGACCTCTACTGACAGTGACAGACTGGGTGGATCACCAGCACCCCTATTACAGAAATCACTTAAGTGGCACTGCTATGCATTCTGAGTACATGACACACATTAACTTATTTAATTCCCACAACGACTCCATGTGAATATTATCCCCATTTTACACAGGAAGAGAGGCACAAAGAGGTTATGTGGATTACCCAAGGACACAGAGTTAGTAAGTAGCAATCTCACCAAGGGTACACCAAGCAGCTGGCAAAAAAAGTGAAGTACATCTACATACACTAATATGGAAAAATATTCAGTACATGTGGAATAAAAAAAGGTTGCTTAACAGTACGAATAATCTCAGGTGTGTTGTTAAAAATTTACATGTTTAAATATGTTCACACATGCATGGAACACATCTGTGACTATAAATGAGAACAAGGCATGTGTAATTCTGGGACTATGGTAGTGTGTGGGTCAAGGGATAAGTCCTTTTTACTTTTACTTTTAGGGTTTGATTTTAATGGGCGCAAAGGGTTACTCTCAATGAATCACTACAGGAAATGTATGTTATTGGCTTATGTTTAACTACTGTAAAGGGATTCAGCAATAATAGTTCATAAACTGATGTACCTTTATGGAAGACAGCAAGTCCCAGAAAATTCCAGTCCACTAGTGGACACCGGTATGCCCCCTTTATTCCCAATATTACATCCAGAAAGGAAAACACTCCACAAATAAGCTGGTGATGAATTTCTGCCACCAAAATATTTACAGAATCCAAACAGCAAAAACGTCACCTTGAAAAACACAATCCAAAAACAACAGCCTAATATTACGCCAATTCAGAAAAAACGTATGTGAACCACTTTACCGCTAAATACTGTGAAAACAATAAAATGAGGGAATGGTGGGAAAACATAGAGGTAACTGGTAGAAGCAGGATTAAAAGCTAGAACTCTGGCCTTCTTAACTCTTTTACTATGTCGTCCTGCCTCTCCAAATTTGATGGGGTTGTTGGTGCTTTTATTGCAAGTTACTAGCAACTCCATGTTTGTAACACTTGAGACCCTAAAGGCATCCGATGACAGAACCAGTAAGATCCGAGAAATCGATCTTGACACCGCCCTGCAGGAAGCAGGCAGATGGAAAGTTTAATTTCTCAAATAAACTATTAAAAATAGTATTCACTGCCTGGCGTGGTGGCTCGTGCCTGCAATCCTAGCACTTTGGGAAGGAAAGGCGGGTGGATCATCTGAGCTCAGGAGCTCGAGACCAGCCTGAGCAAGAGCGAGACCCCGTCTCTACTAAGAAAACAGAAAGAAATTAGCTGGCCAACTAAAACCACATAGAAAAAATTAGCCGGGCACGGTGGTGCATGCCTGTAGTCCCAGCTACTCCGGAGGCTGAGGAAGAAGGACTGCTTGAGCCCAGGAGTTTGAGGTTGCTGTGAGCTAGGCTGACGCCACGGCACTCTAGCCCAGGCATTTGAGACTCTGTCTCAAAAAAAAAAAAAAATATTCACTAATTTCTGTAGGGATTAATAGTACTGGCTACATCATAAATGCTTACAATCTAACGGCCATTTTTTCTAGGGTCTTTAAAAAAAAAAAAGTATTGCCATTTGTTTCTAAGTAATGCTCACACTGAGGCTGATTCAACCGCTCCTCTTATGGGATGGGGAACCCCATAAAAAGACAAGTCACTCGTGAGCTCGAGTGCAGAGGTGATCCTTCTCCTCCCCGTTTGCTGAGAAAGCTAACACTCTCAAGATTTTTCTGCTTTTAAAGTTCCTGGGCGGCGCCAAGGAGCCCTCCCCCTCCAGGGCCGCCCAGGTGCGGCACACCTGGGGAGAAGGCGGCCCCAACCTCCGCCCCCACCCTACCCCGGCCCGGCCCAAACTGACTGCGCAGCAGGATGAAGTTGGTGTCCCTCTCGCTGGTCACCCAGCTCAACGAGTCGCCCAGAGGCCGCCGGCAGCCAGAGCACAGAAACACCAGCGGCATCTCCTCTGCCACCGTCGCCTCCTCGAGCCGCGCCTTCTCTGTGTTGCCCACAGACGCGTCCCCGTTTGTGGAGCTCAACATGCTCGCCCACTTCTGCAGCAGCTGGTGGCGGTTCGAGTCTTCGGAGAGCCGCTTGCTCAACAGCGAGGAGTCACTCCATTTGCCCTTATCGCCACACGTACAGCTGGTGGAGGATCCTCCGCAACAATCCAGCGACCAAGTGCCCGCCATTACCTACAAATCTCCCGCGCCCCAGAGCGCCACGGGAAAAATGCCCCTGCGCATGCGCGGGGCGGGGCGAGGTGGCCGAGGCGTGGAAGGAGCCAAGGCCTGAGGGAGGCGGGCCGGCGAGCAGCCTCTAGTGCGCATGCTCGCGGTTGGCGAAGGGCAAGGCCGGGCCTGATAGACACTGCGCCTGCGTCAGATTTTCCACCTTAAGGAAAACTGGAGATCGTGCCTTGTTCGCTTGTTATTCACCCCCGCACCGGGGAGGGGCGACGTTGTTGAGAAAGTTACGGGCTTTAAATACATTACTAGCTCCTCACCAAGACCTTCATTATGGTTAGTGACAGCGAATACGCCGCCGCAGGGTACCCAGGTAGAGGGGTTGGGAGCGCACCCCGGCTTCCGGTGGCCTTGTCCCTACCTGAGATGCTGCAGCCCCTCGGACTTTAGCTTGAGTAAGAATCACCTGGGGGGCTGGTTCAACAAAGCTTGCTGGGCCCCACCTTCAGATTCTGGTTCTGTAAGTGGAGGTTTAGCCCGAGAATTTGCATTTCTGACAAAATCCCCGGCGTGTGGATGTTGTCGGCATTGGCAACTCCACTTTAAAAAAAAAATATGTGTGTGTGTGTGTGTGTGTGTGTGTGAATTGACAAATTACAGTTGTGTATAGGCAGCTCCACTTTTGATTACCACTGCTCTAGTTTGTGTGCTTCCAAGGGGCCAAGTTTCCTTGAGGTGGAGAAAGCAGGGGTTGTTGGAAACCCCCTCATCTCACGTTCCTTTGCCCATTGTAGACCCACTGGTAGTGGTGGGGAGACAAACTCTGTAAAATAAAGAGGTTTATTCTGAGGCGAGTAAGTGTGACTGCAGCCTGCTGAGCCACACTCAAGAAGCCTTGAGTAAGTGCTCCCAAAGTGGTGGGGTTACAGTTTGGTTTTATACATTTTAGGGAGACAGAAATTGTAGGTAAAATCATACATCAGTACGTGGATGGTGTAGTTGGTTTGGCCAGAAAAAGCAGTACATCTTGAAAGGGAAGAAGGGGTCTTACAGGTTAGGTGGATTTGAAGATTCTTTGATTTGTAATTGGTTAAAGAAATAAAGATTTGTCTAAAGGCTTAGAATGTTTTCAGATAAGGAAGTCTGCTAATCAGAGAGCAAACCACAATATACCAACTCAGTGATCTGTGAAGCAAATTGATGGTTTTTAGGTGTGACTTAACCTTTGCCTTGCATGGCCGTAGGTCCTGTTAATAATTTAGTGTCTTATTGTCACAAGGGTCTGTTTTGTCAGTCTTATGCTTGTGTTTTATCATTAATGCTGGTCAATCCATGTATCTAAACTCCAAAAGGAAGGGGCCATAACAAGACATGTTTGACCTCCATTCCCTTCATGGCTGGGAACTCAGTTTTAAGGGTTTTCTGGGGTCCCGTTGGCCAACAGGGGGTCTGTTCAGTTGGCAGGAATGGGGGAGGTGGATTTTATTTTGGTTTACAGCTAGAAAGGGGCCGGCCCCAGATCACTCAAGCTAGCACTGGAAAAGAAAAGTTGAAGAAGCTGGTATGGGCAGTGGCAGTGCTTCTGGAAGTGCTTCTGCTGTTCAGATCAAGGAGCCATTCGCCCTTGCAAGGGATAAGCGTCAGGGTGGTAAGGACAGACTTCCTTAACGCTCACAGAAAGCCAGCCTCTGACTTTAAAACACCACAGGTCAGGAGAGAAAGCTATTGGAGAACAGACTGGACATGCCACTGACAACCTGGCAGCATATCTGGGAAGAAAGCTACCCCCAAGGACCTACATCTGTTCCTACTATGCTCTGGGTGTTCCCCAAGTCACTGCCCACTTTGGTGTGTTGTGTTGACTATTTACATAAAATTTACTTCCAATTTTTGCTAATGGCATATTTTTGCCACTAGCAAAAAGCAAAAACTTTGGAGTCAGAAGCCCTGGGTTGGCCTACCCCTCCCTCCACAAAGTAGTAAGTGTGTAGGAAACTGTGGAAACACTCTTTCCTTCCCTGAGTCTGATTCTTCATGGAGTAAATGGGTCAGTACAGCGCTGGGTTGTTAATGAAGATCAAGTGACATAATACGCATGAAAATAAATTGTTAACTATAGCATACCATGTTCTATAATTAGCTTCCAACTGGAAGAAAATGCTTCAAATATTTTAGGTTTTTGTTTTTTTGATTTTTTATTTTTGACCCATAGAATTTCCATCTCTTCTGCTTTCATGGAGCTAAGTAAGCCTGACCTTCCTGCACTGTTGTTTTTAAGCACAGTATCTCTGGCACAACATTGATACAACCCCCACTCTTATCCTGGAATGAAGATTGCAATGTTGATTAATAGTTTGGACTAGATGCTATCATTTCTTTATTGAGATTCTGTTTGCAACTAACGTACCTGCGGAATTATCCATGTCCTAAGAGGGCCATGGCAGAACACAGAGGGCACACTCAAATTCCAGTTACATGGGAGGGTTTCTTTGCAAAGATGTAGGCAGCATGTGAGAGAGAACCACAGGGGATCATGCAGGAATCCAGACTGGAAGCATTGGAACCAACACCACCCCTCCCTCAATTCACAGGCTTGTGGGGAGAGGTTACTTACTAGAAGCCTGAAGGTGAGAGATCCACCTTGAGAGGATCACCTTTCCCAAGGGTCACAGCCAGCTGGATGACCTTGCAGGGCATGAGGCAGGATATTAAATTCTCTGACTTCGCTTTCTTCTCTCCTTCCAGTTTCCTGCTGGAACTCCCCATGGCCCATATCCAACTAGAGTGCAGAGGGTGTGGAGCATATTGGTGTCATCCATACAGGTCCGCCTCCCTCTGCAGAGAGCAGGGGGCAGCGTTCATGGGAAGAAATCCTAAATACAGCCTGCCCTTGTGCTGGTCCAGGGGCAAGGGGCAGGCCATCCTCCCTAAAGAGGTTCTAAGGGCATAGTGGGAACCAAAATGTGGCGTTTCCATTTCATTTCTATGCTGCAGTCTTTTCTTACTCAACATGTCAGTTACTCAGACTGCCTCATTCAACCCTCTTTTTTGGCTTGGCTCAAAAGCCTTGATGTAAACGATAAACAAATGCTAGTCCAATTTAATATCAATGGCTAACACTGGGGGAGGGGAGGAGAGAGAGAGAGAAAATGAGACTATAACTAGAGGAGACAAAGAATAAGGAAAAGGGGAGAAGAAAGAAATGAGACCTTGACAATTGTGCTGGAAAAATGGCTTTTTAAAAGTGCAATCGGGGAAAATAAAAAATTAATGGCTACTAAATACAATCGCAGGCTAGATTTTAATTGCATGCACTTCCTTACATTTATACATAAGAATGACAATAAGATGTGACGACAGGTCGCTGGAGTCTGTCAGCTGGCCTCTTCAGTATGTGGAGAGCCAGCTGCAGCTGCATGTGAGGACCGTTTGATCCAACTCATATTGGTAGAAGTAAGTCTAGGAGCCAAATGGCACCAAAGGCTACCTTCCCTGACCAGCTGGCACCAAGAGAATGCCATGCCAAGCACTCAGCCCCCAGGGACCTGCTGCCACAATCTAAGCCCTCCTTAGAGGGTAAAAATGCACTGTGGGAAAAGTGTGGATAGATATTTATATCTCTGTTCCAAGTGTGAAACAATAACTACAGGAATATACTCTACCTTCTTAAAAATCCTCAGAGGCAGGATATTCTTTAAATAGATCTGTTTCCTTCTCCTATTTAGTGTGTGGAATCACGATTTTCCGGTTGTTAACAGGGATATTTGGTTCTCATGCAAGTTAAAAAAGAATAAGGCAAAGAATGTGATTTTCATCAAAATCATAACATATTTGAGCTGAGAAAGAATCCACACATCTTAATCTGCATGTCTCACTCTACAGATGGAAAAGCTGAGGTCTGGGGTGGTCCAAGAGTCATGGATCTAGTTAGTGTCAGAGATTTCTGGACATCTGAGCTGAGATACATCTGGTACCCTTCCCCTCCTGGGAAAACTGCTCCTCCCTTACTCCAACAGTGTGGCTACAGTGGGTCCCATCCTAAAGGTCTTATCCTCGTCTATCCCATCCCAGAGGTGGGCTATATATCCTAGCCCTGGAGGCCAGTCTCACCTTCCAGGACATAGCAACTGGTCCAAGGTGAGCAAGTGACTGAACTACAGCCAGTCTAGGTCTACCTGGAACTTTTCATGCCAAAACTTGGAGAGATAGTCTTCTACTTACTCCTTCCTCTTGAATCATGAGCCCAGAGCTGTCATAAGCTGTGTCCCTAGCCACATGGACCAGCCTGGCATGACACTGACCCCAAGAGAGGCAAGATGCAAGGTGGACCCCCAGAGTCCTAGTGGTACCCCGCTTCCCACCAGAGCTCTCCCTCCAGCTCTGTGGCCACCCTCATAGCATGTTCCCATTAAACCCCATTGATGTTTAAGCTACTTAGAATTGGGTTTCTGTCATTTCCTCCCAAAAGAATCCTGACTAAATACAGATTCCGGTCTAGAACCTAGGTCTCTGGACCACAAGTACAGTGTTCACACCACTAGACCAAATAGTTGAAATTTAACACCATATATTTGATAATGCCTTGAAGTTTTCAAAATATAGTCTTTCAAAGGGACTAACTGAGGAATTACAATATCATGTAAGAGAAGAATACATTTCCAATATAAAATTCTTAAGACAGCCCCACACTTTCATTCCAGGCGCTCCTTTGTTTCACCCTAGTTCTGTTCATTTTTCTGAATACAACCAGAGGAAGGTCTCAATTAGAGAATGACAGTTTTTAACCCCTCTGCCAAACATTTCCCTTTTAACTAAATCTCCCTTTTAACTAAAAGAGTGTTCTCTAAACTCAATACAGACTAATCAAAAAGTGAGGGTTGTGACTTCTGAATCTGGAATAATATCAGAGATGCTTAAGATTACAAATTATGTATTCTTGGAAAGATTCGGGGAAATGTTGCATTCATAATAGAAGGATTGAAAGATAAAGAAATTCACAGGAAATAGAATAAAATAACTAAGAAATGTAAAAGGTGAGAGAAGAGATAAGAAGCATAAGCAGTCAGTCCAGGAGAGCCAACATCTGACTAGTAGGTGGTTCAAATATACAGGAAAGACAAAATAAAGAGAAGAAATAATACAAAGTCCAAAAGATTCTTCAGATTGAAAGGGTAAACTAATTGCCCAGCACAAGGAATGAAATAATCTCACACTAAGGCATAGCATTGTAAAATATCAGAACTCCAACCTTAAGTGAAGTTTCCAAAAGTTTCAAAGAAAAAAGGCGCAAGAATCAGCTGGCATTAGACTTCTCATCAGCAACTTGACTTCAGAAGCTAGAAAGTTCAAAGTTTAGTGGGCATATGATTTTCAGACCAGAGTTACATACCCATTCAAATCATGATCTGTATACGGTTGACATTTTCAGATATAACTGAACTTCAAAGATTTATCTTTTACACATCCTTTCTTATTTGAAAATGTGCCGCAACAAGAAATGTGGGAAGATGGTCACAATAAAAGAAAAGCAAGTATTTAATATAAGAAAAGATACTCTATCATGCTTATTTTTAAGCTACATTGAAAACCAACAGCTCACCTATCAGCTTGATAAAATCCAAAAGTTTGACAACATAATCTGTGGTCCAAGAAAACAGGGACTTTCATATATTGCTGATAGGCATGCAAGATATAACTTCTGTGGAATGGAATTTGGCAATTTCTAATACAATTACATATATGTATCCTTGGACATATGTGTGTGCACACGCATATATATATCACTTCCAGGAATTGATTCCAAAAATACACTGGCAAAAATATGGTAAACATGAACACAAGGCATTGTAGCGCTTTTTGCTACAGTGAAGACTGAAAACAACCCAAACATTCATCAACTATAAATTGAATGAACAAGCTGCAGTGCATCCACATTATGAGCGCATTATTATTTGTAAAAACAGAGGATTATCTCTACATACTATGGAGGGGTCCCAAGAATAAATTTTTAAATGAAAAAAGCAATGTTTAAAAAAGTGTAATTTGCTAATGCACAGCTAAAAAAGGGGAGAGGGAAAGACATGAATATACATATATATTATATTTTTAAACATTGAAGGATATTCCGAAAATGTTTTAAAAAGTGTTTACTTAGGCGAAAGTAACAGGAAGACAGTAGAGAACTAGGAGCTAGAGATCTACAAATATACCTTGATTTGTATATTTGGCTTTGGAATCATGTAAATATTTTACATAATTATAAAACAAAATAATTCTTTAAAAAGTAATCTTTAAATATTGAAATATGGAATATATACAGTGAGCAGCATAACCTCATAAAGAAGAACTAATTTGAATGATTTTTAAACATGAATTTGGTTGTACATAGCTTATGGGAAATACTTTAAAGATAAAAAAAATACTGTTTCCCCTTCAAAAAAAGATCTTACACTGTTTTCAGTAATCATGGTCTTATTGTTGTTAGAATGGATATTGTTATTCTGAGATTGTGTGTATAATGTATGTTGAATGATTATATTATTAATAGTATTGTTGAGAATAGGAGTTTAGGTTTTAGAGAAAAAAGATACAGCTAAGAAAGATACAGTTGAATAAAAAGTCTATGCTTTCATTGTTGCTGGGTCATTAAAAAATAAAATAAAAAATAACTCTACACTTGTGATTTTGAAGTGGAAGTATCGGTATGAATTCATGATATTTTTTATCTTAAAAAATAAAGACTTCCTAGCTCTCTACGTCAAATAGGCCTAAACATTGTAAACAACCCCGTAGCCATAAGCACTCCCAGCACCCAGGTTGTGGTAGCTAAATACCATTTTCTACTAATAGGAACTGGGATGCCTTGGAGAAATGGCTAAATCCAAGGTCTAGAGCAAGAAGTGTACAAAATGAGGCTGGAATATCTTGTCATTCCAGAAGGTGAAGAAGCTATTAAACAAACAATATACTAATGAAACCAACATGAAGAGTTTCTCACTGTCCAAAAAAAGCAATCTTTAAGGTGATGAGGTAATTTGTATATCAGTAAAGATAATAACTATAATGGATTGAAACACATCAAATAGATGTAAATTCACAAATTCATAATTGTTTTTAAAAAGCTTCTCATTATTCACTGTTGGAAGATGCTAAAAAACCCGATCATGACTTTGAAAACTGACCCCCACCCCCAAAAAGAATAAACCAAGCATTTTTCCCATCTTTCCTATATGAACTATACCTCTGGTAACAAAATAGGTCATGGGGGAAGGCTGTTTTTCTTTTTATAAGAATAGCAGCTAATAAATGAAGAAAGAATGGTAGAATAAGATCACCATTTTTACAGCCCTTTTGAATTAAAGGATCTCAGCAATGATTATCACTGTCCAGTAATATCATAAAAGAAAGAGACAGCCAGACATTATGTGCCTCCTGAGAAAAGGATGCCGAACCACCTTTGAGGTGTTCATTCCCCAAAATTTGAACCTAAATTTGGTCCAGCTTTATAATCTAATTTCACATTCCAGGAAATACAAGGAGGGGAAAACATGACTAATACCACCATGGGATAAACAGGCAAACTTTTCAGGGCAAATAACCTATTTCTTCAACAAATAAATTGCAAGTTCAAAAATAAACTAGAAGTTTTCACACTAAGATCAGGAGCAAGGCAAGGGTGTCCCCTCACTTCATAAAACTTTCTTTGCTCACAGATGACATAATTGTCTATGTAGAAAATCTGAACAAATCAACAAAAAAAAAACTGGAACTATTAAGCAATTTTAGCAAGGCTGCAGAATACAAGGTTAATACAAACGTCAGTCACTTTCCCGTGTACGAGCAATGAGTAAGTGGAATTTGAAATTAAAAACACAATACCATTTACATTAGGATCCCCCCAAATTAAATATTTAGGTATAAATCTAACAAAATATGTACAAGATCTATAGGAGGAAAACTATAAAATTCTGATGAAAGAAATCAAAGATCTAAATAAATGGAGAGCTATTCCATGTTCACCGATAGGAAAATTCAATATTGTCAAGAAGTTAGTTCTTCCCTACTTGATCTATAGATTCAATGCATTCCTAATAAAAATCCTAGCAAGTTACTTTGTCGATATCAACACATTGATTCTACAGTTTATATGGAGAGGCAAAAGACCCAGAATAACCAACACAATATTAAAGTAGAAGAACAAAGTTGGAGGGTAGACACTACCCAACTTCAAGACCTACTATAAAGCTATAGTATCTATACAGTGTGCTATTAACAAAAGAATAGACAAATAGATAAATGGAACAGAATAGAGAACCTAGAAAGAGACCCACATAAATACAGTCGCCTGATCTTTGGCAAAGGAGCAAAGGCAATACGATGGAGACAAAATGGTGTTTTTAACAAATGGTACTGGAACAACTGGATGTCCACATGCAAAAAAAATTAATCTAGAAACAGATCTTACACGCTTTATAAAAATTAACTCAAAATGGATCACAGATCTAAAAGTAAAACACAAAACTATATACAACTCCTAAAGGATAACATTGGAGAAAATCTAGATGATCCTAGGTATGGCCATGACGTTTTAGATACAGTACCAAATGCACAATCCATGAAAGAGAAAGAATTGGTAAGCTCAACTTCATTAAAATTAACGATTTCTGTTTTGCAAAAGACACTATCAAAAGAATAAAAAGACAAGGCACACACTGAGAGAAAGTATTCGCAAAAGACATATCTGGTAAAAGACTGTTATCTAAAGTATACAAAGAACTCTTAAAACTCAACAATAAGAAAACAAACAACCCAATTAAAAAATGCGTCACAGACACCTTACCAAAGAAGACGTATAGTTGACAAGCAAATGAGGCCGGGCGCAGTGGCTCACGCCTGTAATCCTAGCACTCTGGGAGGCCGAGGTAGGCTGATTGCTTGAGATCAGGAGTTCGAAACCAGCCTGAGCAAGAGCGAGACCCCGTCTCTACTATAAATAGAAAGAAATTAATTGGCCAACTAACATACATAGAAAAAATTAGCCAGGCATGGTGGCGCATGCCTGTAGTCCCAGCTACTCGGGAGGCTGAGGCAGGAGGATCGCTTGAGCCCAGGAGATTGAGGTTGCTGTGAGCTAGGCTGATGCCGCGGCACTCACTCTAGCCTGGGCAACAAAGTGAGACTCTGTCTCAAAAAAAAAAAAAAAAGCAGCATATGAAAAGATGCTCCATATCATATGTCATCAGGAAAATATAAATTAAAACAAAAATGAGATACTACTACATGCCTACTAAAATGATCAAAATCCAGAACACTGACAACACCCAGTGCTGGTGAGGATGTGGGGTCATGGGACCCCCTCTCCTTCATTGCTAGTGGAAAAACAAAATGGTACAGCCACTTTGGAAGACAGTTTGGCAGTTTCTTATAAAACTAAAATGCTTTAACCCTATGATCCAGCAATTACAGTCCTTGATATACAGCCAGAGGAGTTGAAAACTTACGTCCATGCAAAAACCTGCACACAAATGTTTATAGCAGCTTTATTCGTAACTGCCCAAACTTGGAAGCAACCAATAGGTCCCTCAGGAGATAAATGGCTAAATAAACGTACAACAAAATACTATTCAGCACAAAAAGAAATGGGCTATCAAGACTTGAAAAGACATGGAGGAAAGTTAAATGCATATTACTAAGTGAAATAACCCCATCTGAAAAGGCTATGTACTGTATGATTCCCACTATATGACGTGC
Organism: Mirza zaza; assembly: GCA_008750895.1. Taxonomy (NCBI): domain Eukaryota; kingdom Metazoa; phylum Chordata; class Mammalia; order Primates; family Cheirogaleidae; genus Mirza; species Mirza zaza. The sequence goes on along the minus strand of VSMD01072090.1, from coordinate 9,356 downwards.
TGGAAAGGGCAAAACTATGGAGACAGTAAAAAGGTCAGTGGTTGCCAGGGGTGGGGATGGGAAGGATGAATAGGTGGAGCACAGAAAATTTTTAGGGCAGTGAAACTATATGGTATTATGATGGTAAATGTATATTATTGCACGTTTGTCCGAACCCACAGAATGTACGACACCTAATGTAAACTATGGTGTTTAGATGATTATGATGTATCAATGTAGGTTGATCAGTTGTAACAAACTGATGTACCACTCTGGTGAGGGCAGTGGTAACGGGGAAGTTATGCATGTGTGTGAGCCAGGAGTATATGGTAAATCTCTGCACTTGCCTCTCAGTTTTGCTAAGAACCTAAAACTGCTCTAAAAAATAAAGCTTATTAAAAAGAGAGAAAGAGAGAGTAGGAGAGAGAGGAAACCTATATGTTTAATAAGACTTCAAAGTCATATCAACCAATTGCAACACATAGACTTTATTGGCTTCTGATCTGAGCAAAATTAACTATAAAAGAAATTTTGAGAAATTTCAAATGTACAATTAAGGGAAATTTTACAATATCCAGTCAATGTAAACAATTAAATAATTATTGTTAATTTTTAGGTGGGAGAATAGTATTTTGGTTTTGTTAAAAAAAAAAAAAACAAACAACAACAATACAGTCCCCTTCCGAAATACATACTGGAATATTTATAGCTGAAATGATATATTTAGAATTTGTTTTGCAGTGATCCAGAGTGAGGGGAGTGGGTAGGGGTACAGATGAAACTAAATTAACCATGATAATTTGATAATTTTTGAAGTTAAGTGATGGTTATGTAGGGTTTCATTATTCTTGCTGCTATTGCTAAAGTTTGAAATTATCTTTGATAAAAATTCACTTTTTAAACCATCATGCAAATTTAGCATTTACTCTGCTACATAACTTATGTTTGTCTCAATATTAAAATGTAATTTTATATCAAAAGTCTTTGGTAAAAACAGATGCTCCAGAAAGAAGTGCTGTGTTTATTTTGAGGATGTGTCTGTCCACAACGTGGCATTGTTCAGCCCCATGTGATAGGCTGATTAATGGCCTCCAAAATATCCATATCCTAATCCCCAAAACCTGTGAATTTTACTTTATGCGGCAAAAGGGATTTTGCAGATGTGGTTCAGGACTTTGAGATGGGGAGATTATCCTTGATTATCTGAGTGGGCCCAATGTAATCACAAGTGTCCTTTAAAGAAGAGAAGATGTGGAAGAAGAGAGATTTGACTGCAGAAGAGGAAGAAAGTGATGTGATCACGGAAACGGGGGGGAAAAGGTGATGTGACGGGAGACCACGAGCCAAGGAATGAGGACAGCTTCTGGCAGCTGGAAAGGGCAGGGAAATAGAATCTCCCCCAGAACCTCTAGGGGGAACCAGTCCTGGCAACACCTTGCTTTTAGCTTCTTAAGATTCATTTGGGACTTCTGGCCTCCAGAACTATATGATAATACATCGATTTTTTTTTAAGCCACCAAGTGTGTAGTGATTTGCTGCAGCAGCTGTAGAACACTGGTGCATCCCAGTTTGCAAGGCCCAGAGGGTACTAGACAGAGCATGGCCTGGAGGCTGCCCTGGCTGGCTGTATCCCAGCTCCTTGCCTGGAAAATGAGCTTCCCAACACCCGAGGCCTAGTATAGTGAGCATCACAGAAAGCACCTTGTTCAGGTGATCATTCAATAAATGTTTGTGCCCCTCCCTTTCTCTGCCTCTGGCTTCTCCCCTGTACTCAGTCTGTAGTCCCAGTGACTGTTAATGAGTATACACATGTCCTGTAATAGAAAACACTCTAGAAAAAACAACTTCACCTTCAAGCTTGGGGTTACAAATTATTCTTTTTTTCTTTTTCTTAGACTCACTGAATCAGAATGGGGTTATAAATTAAAAGGGGAAGAAAAACAATGTTAACAGTCAAGGTCTTTGGGGGTATTTGTTAATATAAATATGCCATTATTATCTGAGAGCTGACCTTGGTGGCAGTATTAGTTCTTCCTAAAGTCCAAGGGGAAAAAATCTTTTAAATTGTTTTTCTACCAGGATATTCTCATGGATATTTTAAAATCAAGATTATTATCGGGCCAATAAATTTCACCTTAATAATCAACATTTTGTCAGAAAGAAGTGAAAATTTCAAACTAATAGAATTTAATTATGCTCAGTTGGAAACTGTAGCAAGGAAGGAAGGAAGGAAGAAAGGAAGAAAGGAAGGAAGGAAGGAAGGAAGGAAGGAAGGAAGGAAGGAAGGAAGGAAGGAAGGAAGGAAAGGAGGGACGGAGGGAGGGAGGGAGGAAAGGAGGAAGGAGGGAGGGAGGGAGGGAAAGAAGGAGTAAATTTATCTATGATTTTCCAATTTAAAACAGTCACTAAAAATGTAAAAATCCTCCCCAAACCCCAGCCAACTTCCTAATTTCAATTTTTAGATTTACTTACATAAACTTGATGACTTTTAGGAAAGCCTAGAAACTTCTGAAAACTTACACTTGAGCCATGCCCCGCCCACCCCAGCCCCAGTCTTTGTGTTATGCCTTAAGAGCCTAAGAGGTACGTCCAGTGTTTGTCCTACCACTTCTCCCAGGAAAGGAAGGAGGTTCCGACTCATCTGCGCAGGTGGCGCCCAGTGATGTTGCCAGGACACTGTCAGCCAGAGCTCCGTCACATCTTAGAGATGAATTGTACTCATGAAGAATAATCCCTTAAAGCTGGTGTGTAAATTCCAATAGTTGATAAATGTAATTCCTTTAAAAAGAGACAATCGACTGAAGATTCTTTATATTTGGGGTTTTACTTTTTTTTTTTTGAGATGGCCCTTTTTAAAACAGTATTTATTTGTTTGCAGCTTTTTTTTTTTAGGTAAAATTTATATACACTGGAAAGCACAGATCTTCAGTGTGCAGTTCAATGAGTTTTTAAAAATGCATACAACTATGTAATTCATATCTGTGTTGAAAAACAGTCATGACCGGGCGAGGTGGCTCACGCCTGTAATCCTAGCTCTCTGGGAGGCCGAGGCGGGTGGATTGCTCAAGGTCAGGAGTTTGAAACCAGCCTGAGCAAGAGCGAGACCCCCGTCTCTACTATAAATAGAAAGAAATTAATTGGCCAACTAATATATATAGAAAAAATATTAGCCGGGCATGGTAGCGCATGCCTGTAGTCCCAGCTACTCGGGAGGCTGAGGCAGGAGGATTGCTTGAGCCCAGGAGTTTGAGGTTGCTGTGAGCTAGGCTGATGCAATGGCACTCACTCTAGCCTGGGCAACAAAGTGAGACTCTGTCTCAAAAAAAAAAAAAGAAAAAGAAAAACAGTCATGCATCACTTAATGATGGGGATACATTCTGAGAAATGCTTTGTTAGTGATTTGGTCATTTTGTAAACATCATGGAGTGTACTTAAGCAACCCTAAGTAATGCAGCCTACTACAGCCTAGGATGTGTGGTGTAGCCTATTGCTCCTAGACCACAAACCTGTACAGCATGTTATTGTACTGAATACTATAGGCAATTGTAACATGATGGTAAGTATTTGTGTATCTAAACATAGAAAAGATACAGTAAAACATACAGTATTCTAATCTTATGGGACCACTGTCTTTTTTTTTTTTTTTTTTTTTTTTTTTGAGACAGAGTCTCACTCTGTTGCCCAGGCTAGAGTGCTGGGGCATCAGCCTAGCTCACAGCAGCCTCAGACTCTTGGGCTCAAGTGATCTTTCTGCCTCAACCTCTCGAGTAGCTGGGACTACAGGCATGTGCCACCATGCCCGGCTAATTTTTTCTATTTTTGCTAGAGACGGAGTCTCGCTCTTGCTCAGTCTGGTCTTGAGCTCCTGAGCTCAAACGATCCACCCGCCTCAGCCTCCCAGAGTGCTAGGATTACAGGCGTGAGCCACCACGCCTGGCCAGGACCACTGTCTTATACGTGGCGCACTGTTGACCGAAGTGTCCTTATGTGACACATGACTGTATAAAGCATTTTCATCACCTCCAGAAAGTTTCTTTTTGCTCATTCTCAGACACTCTCCAGTTGCCATTCCCAGAGGCAACCACTTTTAAAAGATTTTTTTCACATATTAATAGTTTTGCCCATTCGAGCATTTACATGTATGGAATCATACTAGTATGAGGCTATATGTGTCTGGCTTCTTTCCTTCAAAACTCTTTGGCATTCTTAAAAACAATCTTTGAGATTTCAGTTGTTCTTTATACTCATCAGTATTTATCAGCGTCAGTCTTTTTAATTTTACCCATTCAGATAGATGTAGGGCTGTCTCCTGGTTAATTTGCTGACTAATGATGTCGGGCACTTTTTCATGTTCATATTGGCTATTCTTACATCTTTTTTTTTGTGAAGTATCTGTTCAAATCTATTGCCAATTTTTTAATTGGGTTATTTGTCTTTTTTATTGTTAACGTATTCTGGGTATAAATACTTTATTGGATATATAATTTTTTAATATTTCTTTCTAGTATGTGGCTTGCCTATTCATTTTCTTAGTGATCTCTTTTGAGAAACAAATGTTTTTAAATTCCAGAAAAATGTAATTTATCAATATGTCAATTTCTATTTTTTAAAAAGCTGCCGGGATTATAATTGTTATTGTGTTGAATCTATAGGTCAAATTGGGGTCATTTGGCATCTTAATAACACTGAATTTTTCAACCAATGAGCGTGGTATCTCTCTCCACGTTCTAGGTCCTCTTTTATTTATCTTAGTAATATTATATTTTGTAGTTTTTAGTCTTGCACGTCTTTCATTAATTTTTTATTCCTATGTATTTTACATTTTTGACACTAGGAGAAAACATTTATAGTAGTATGAAAAATTAATACTACACATTAGCAAATTACACTTGAAAAGAATGTGCATTCTGCAAGTGTTTGGTACGGCGTTCTATGTAAGCAATTAGACCTAGATGATTGATATTATATTAGTAGCTCAAAGTGCCACAAAGTGGGTGGTTTCTTAAACAATAGAAATTTATTTTATCACAATTCTAGAGGTAGAAGTCCAAGATCAAGGTGACGGTACAGTTGGTTTCATTCTGAGGCTCCTCTGAGGCACAGAGCTCCTAAAACCCTTGGGATTTCTGAGTGATGAGGTAAGAGGGGCGTCTTTCATTATTCATAATAAGCTACTTTCAACAATATCTGAGTTATGCTAATATGGCAATTCCTGGTGGAAGGGGACAGGCTGTCAGAGGATTTAACCAGGTGATTGGAGGGTTGGAACTTTCACCCCCATCCTGGACCTCTGGGGAGGCGGGAGGGGCTGGAGATGAAGTCCAGTCACCAATGACCAGGGACTTAATCAGTCCCACCTGTGTAATGGGACCTCTGTAAAAACCCCAAACAACAGGGCTCAGAGAACTTCCAAGTTGCTGAACACAGTGAGGTGCTGGGAGTGTGGTGCACCTGGGGAGGACAAGGAAAATCTGTGCCCATTCTCAGTGCCTTGCCCTGTGCATTTCTTCCACGTGATGCTCTGAGTTATATCATATCCTTCTATGACAAACCAGTAATCCGGTAACTAAACTGTTTTCCTGAGTTCTGTGAGCCATTCTAGCAAGTGACCCGAGGATGGGGACATGACCACCCTTGATAATGGTGGAGCCCGGCTCTCACCTGTAATCCCAGGACTTTGGGAGGCAAAAGTGGGAGGATCACTTGAAGCCAGGAGTTCAAGACCAGCCTGGGCAATATAGCAAGACCCTGTCTCTTAAAAAAAAATTTTTTTTTAATTAGCTGGGTGTGGTGGCACACACCTGTAGTCCTACCCACTGAGGAGATTCAGGCGGGAAGATCTCTTGAGCCCTGGAGTTTGGAGTTACAGTGAGCTATGAACAGGCCACTGCACTCCAGCTTGGGTGACAAAGTGAGACCCTGTCTCGAAAAAAAAAAGAAACACAGCTGAAAACCTGGGACTTGTGATTGGCGTCTGAAGTGGAGGCAGTCTTATTTGACTGAGCCCTTAACCTATGGGTTCTGTGACAACTCTGGACAATTAGTGTCAGAATTGAGTCAAATTCACCAAAAGCCCAGACTTCACCACTACACAATATCTACACATAACAGAAGTCAACTTGTACCCCCTAAATCTATTAAAATAAAAAATAAAACAACAACAACAAAAAAAGGAATTGAGTTAAATTGGAGCACATACAGTTAGTGTCTGCTAAGAATTGGAAATTGCTTGATGTGGAAAACCCCACGCATCTGGTATCGGAAGTGTACAGCATAGAGGAAACAGGAGTTTTCTTTTACTTTTCAAGTGGACCTTTTGCCTCTGCACTTTGGAAACCCAAGAGCTCATTCCTCCTTTTCTTATCAATTGAACTGCCTCTGAGTGCTGCCCGAGGAATGCCTCAAGTGAGGCAGACCTGACCCAAACCAGCAGAGGGGCTCAGGTTATCTGGGTTGACTTGTCTACGCTGTCAAAGAGCAGCTCTACTATGGCAGTGTCGACTTGAATCAAGAACACAGGAAAGCTGAGGTAGTGGAGGGAAAGTCCCCGTAAGCCTGTGTTCAGAATGTTTGTCTTGATAGACTTTAAGGATCTTGGAAGAGCTAGTGTGTAACTTGGAGTCAGTCCCCTACAGAAACCCAGAAGAATCCTTGTCACTCGTAGTGTCAGCCAAACACTGGGTGGCCCCTGTTTCCCAAGAGCTCGAGCTGGGCGCCTCTTGTCTGGATAAACAGCCTCTTCCATCTGAACAAATGCAGGCGACTGGCTGGTTCTTTGGGACTTAGATAAAAGGTGAGAGGCGCACACAATCGGGGCAGGGGGCGCTTTTGGTTTTCATTCATTGTCCCTGAGAACATGAACCAGGTTACAAATTCAGAGCCAATAACACTCAATTTCTGCCCTGAGATATTGAATCTAAGTCAGTGAGTAGTTTGCTAGTTGCTTAATAGCACCAAGAATTGCCTAAATCAAAGTCAAGGGCACTCGTTGTGAAAGTTGGGCTTTCATTTTGATGTTGGTAACTTTTCAAGTATTTAAGGCAAAAAGCGATTGTCCTCTGTAACCCTAGTGGGCATCTTCTCTTTCGAGAGGCGCCAGGCGTCTGTGTTTCTGTCCTTATGCAGGGGGCATTCGGGAGCCCGCCTCTCAGCTCTGTTTGCTTTGGAGTTTTATCAAGAAGGGGCAGGATGGGAGGCTCTGTTTGTATGCTGAAGATGTCAGGCACACCCCCTGACCTTTCTTCCAGCGAAACGGCTCTGATAAGTGGGCAAGCCTTGAGCCTGGAGACCCACAGACACACTTGATGATTCATTGTTCATACAGAAATCACTTGGGCAATCTCCTCCGCGGGCTCCGCGCCGGCTCTGGGGGCGAGCCCTCTGGCCCGGACGCTGGCTTCCAGGTGCTACAGACATGGCCAACGGGACCAACGCCTCCACCCCGTACTACAGCTATGAATACTACCTGGACTACCTGGACCTCATTCCTGTGGACGAGAAGAAGCTGAAAGCCCACAAACGTAAGTCTGAACTAGCGAAGCCGGGCAGGCAGGGGGTTGGCCCAAATGACTGGGCACTTCTGGCCTTTTCTGTATTCACTTAACTCCGGTAAATGTCACGAGTAAGCAACAATACGTGGCCAGGGCACATGTAGACATAAATGAATGGGGCATGGGGGCAAAATTGTGTCTGTCGTCTTCTGGACTAACTTTGGAATCACGCTGCTAAGAAACTAAGACCCTTTGGAAGCAGAATTTTTTTTTTTTTTTTTGAGACAGAGTGTCACTCTGTCGCCCAGGCTAGAGTGCAGTGGCCTCATCACAGCTCACCATAACCTCAAACTCCTGGGCTCAAGCAATCCTCCTGATTCAGCCTCCCGAGTCACTGGGACTACAGGTGCATGCCAGGAACAGAGCTGTCACTAACTTGTATCGTAAAGAAAATTAGAAAAAAGCCTCTTCCTCTGGGCACACAGCTAGTCACACCCCATTCAGCTGGAGTTTCTTGAGCAGTGCACGACCTGTGCAACTCTTCACAGCATCACAGTACAGGAGGGACTCCAGGCTCAGCCACGTGCCCTGTCCTCACTCTCTGTTCCTGCTGTACCCAATAAATCTAAGTTCCCCTTTCCCTTCATGTGGGCCATCTGAAATTGGTCCTGTGAATTTAGTTTTCCATTCTTCCCAGTGAGACTCACTTCCTCACCATGCCAGAGACACATGTTTACCTTCTTGCCTTTGCTTATGTTTAACTCAACAGTCAAAATTGTGTAACTGTCCGTTAAGAGCTAGACATTGCACTGAGAGCTCGAGGCACAAAAGCAAAAGGACTAAATCCGTGCCCTTGACTTTTGTTCAAGAACTATTTTGTTACTATTATTATCCATTGTATGGTGACAAATTCCCAAGTGGATTACAGACATCGTGACATTCCTCCACCAAATGCTCCACTAGGAAACTATTAACAAAGAACGTGAAATCGGTACACCTAAAACATCCCAATCGTTGTTTCTTCGTAGTGTTTAGTCCTCAGTCTACATTCAACTGTCCCCAGCACGTGCCTACGAGCAGCTTTGTCCGACCCACGTCAATGTACTACATCTGGTTGTGACGTCCCTTAAGATTTTTTGTTCTAGAGAAAGCCCTTTTTTCAGAGGACACTGACTTGATAGAGAGATCAGACAGGCTGCTCTGTATTTATCTGCCTCTGTCCCACTTTGTCCAGTGGGAGATAGTGGTCATTAATAAGCTACTGTTGGATTAATGGTGTTATGCCGGAGGTTTGCAAATGGTGCTAGCTGAGCACAGAGCAGGACACCCTTAGGGAGAAGTTAAGAGGTTTGGGGACAGATGGGTCCCAGGGGGTGAAGGAGGCTTCCCAGGAAAGATACAGTGAAGCAAAACCGTCAAAAGGAATTTGCCTGATAGACGCCCACCTCGGTAGAGAACAGTTCAATTCCCATATGTAGAGGAGCTGCCTTTGGAAGGATGAAGAGGAGGGCGTTTTCAGGAAGAGTGACAGAGTTGTGAGCTACAGGCCACTCGGGGGCCAGATTCTCGCAGGGCAGCCTCAGAGGACTTCCTGCAAGCTGTGGGGAGTCAGGTAGCACTGTGAGCAGAGACGAGACAAGGCCCAGTTTGCTTGTTAAAACCATGCCTTTAAGGGATATTTGAGGGCGTAAGTGACACCTGGCCAGGACTAGCTGTGAGCTGCTGGGGCTAGACATGTAAAGTTGGGAAGATCCCTGCCCTTTAGAGCTGGCAGTCTGGGAGCCAGAGGCCAACACAATAAGTGAGTAAGCTACGGTGTCCTAGATACGGAACCAGAAGCATGTAGGGGTACCGGGCCCAGAGAAGCCAAGTGATTTGCTCAAGGGG